>JBCEWE010001719.1:0-2500 GCA_039877035.1 Silurus lanzhouensis
TGGAGCCTCCCTGCATCACGCAACACAGCCGTTAACACACTTGTGCATCGTGGCGAACGTCCTACATGCTAATTATGATCATGCTAATTATGATCATCTGATTATGATCTACGTGGGCTTTTGATAGCTAGGGTTTCTGAGCCGTTTCTACTGGGCAGCTGCTTTAATGACGCTTCATTACACTTTAAACAAAAATGGTATATTAAAAAATTATACAAATTTAATTATATAGATTACACACACACACACACACACACACACACACACACACACAACCACACACACACACACAAAAGCTCTAACACATGCCAAGTACAAGCAGCTCATTTGCTTATTTGGGAATATCGCAGGATCTGAACAGTAAAACATGATCTGAGTTTAATGCAAAATAAGAAAAATCACTCTGAAACATCAACACAGACAGTAAACTTCTAATGCAAACCAACATCATTCTTTAGATATATAAAATGTATTTATTTTAAATATATAGTGTAAATCATTAGGCATGGACTGTGGTTCTGCCTCAGCATAAGCACCTTCACATCCTTCACCGTTTTAGGTCCAATCCTGATTCAACACACCTGATAATCAGAGCTAAATCACAGAACCTCATCTCAAACTCTAACATCTGCTAGATTTGATAGAATGGACAATAAAAAGGAAATGAAGCTTACTGACTGAAAAGTATGTTACAAATAAGTGAGAAAACTTTTTTTGCTAGCTTTTGGGCTAGCGAATCAATTAATTTGTGGTTGATTAGGAAGTTGACTGACAGAATAAGATGCTAATCAAGTCTGATAACCATCTAATTTGAAATTTATTTACATTTTTATTAACAATAATTTCTTTACAAATGCCTGTTACTCACTGCTAAGAACACAAAAATCTTTATATGAAATTAATACATTTTACAGGACATCCTCTTTTGTTCGCTAGTTACTATGCCTTATGGGTTTTACACACAATATCCATTTGCGAACTTGCTTCTATGTTCTAACGTGTAATATTAGTTCATGAAGAATGTTTTCTTACTAATTTAACAACATATCTTGTAGAACTTTCTCATATTTCTACATTCCTCAGAATCAAGTGCTAGCGTGTGCTCTAATATACAACCATATTCCCTGGTTTAGTATCAAATACAAGTAATAAGCACATAATTTCACTCAAACTATGCCTTTTTTTTGTAATTCAACACCAAATCTGTGTGAAATGTGAATGTTCTCGACAAGTTTGTATAGTTTTCCACCATTCATATCAAAAACAATGACTGTTTGCTAGCTAGCTTAATATCCTAGCTAGTTTATGTAATTCTAACGCAATTACTGTATCATTTAGTCATATAGGATATTTTCAATGCAATTTCTGAGGTAAATGTTGATATTCCTGACAACATTATGTACTTTTTATAGTCATTGTAAAATATAGTCATTGCTTGGGCATTACTATTTATATAAATGAATTAAAAGTAATTAGCCAGATAATACTTGTTTATCTTGCTGCCTCGCATGTGTTCTCACCACTTTCAACAAGGAAACTGAGTTCCATGTACCATGTTAAAAAGTAATTATAACATCATCACAGGTAATATATGGTCCAAAATCAGCATTTGGTGAAGTAAAAGTCTTCGTCAACCAAATCAGTGAGTTGCATTGGGCCAATTTCAGTTAGATTACAGCCAGGTGTGTTGAACAAAGGTTGGAAGTGAAAGTTTATGGATCCGATCTGCGCCAAAGTCCTGCTACGGCGTTTGTAATATAAATTTATGTCAAAATCATTGTATGAAAAAAACTGCATGCAAAGAGAGAGCCACTACATTCCCCAAACCTGAAGCCAAGCGAGGAGCTTCCGAAAAAGCAGCACGGGCTATGAAGGGAGGGAAAAACACAGCAACACACACGCACACCAATAAGTCAACAAAGGGGAAAAAGGGAGAAATAAAGAGAGCGTGAAAACCTTTCCGAACAGTACGTGACACTAATGCCCAGACTGCTGTCTACTTTAAACAGCTCAACGTCAAATAGATCTCCAGGCTGGAGACTATTGACTTCTGGGCCACTACCATTTAATCCGTCCGTGACGGAGACGTCCTGCGAACAGAGAAGAGCTGCGTAAATACACAAACACACACACACACACACCCACGTATGGCCACAGTCTTGCAAAATGCATGCAGGAGTCAAAAGATATCAGAGGTTACAGGGTTACATCAAGTGTTGCGCTTCGTGCAGGTCAGCATCATGCATTCACCCATTGCATTCACATTCATAATGCAATTCAAGGTCAAAAACAGGAAGTTGTGCAGGCTAAGATTTGGATTTCCAAGAAAATTCAACAAGAAAAAGGCAAATATGCTATAAACTTAATGGAACTGGTTTCTTCATGAGTATTGATGGAACAATTTGTCGTTAATTATCCAGGGCGTGTATGGAATTGGAGCGATGAAGCTCAAGTAGCTAACGATTAGGAGATGCTTATAGCCACCAGTTTAGCGCGATGC
>JBCEWE010001719.1:7500-24427 GCA_039877035.1 Silurus lanzhouensis
TTCCTTCCTCCCTTCCTCCCTCCTTTCCTCCCTCCTTCCTTGACGCAGGACCATGTAATATCAATGATGATGCCATAAATGTAATGTGCGTAACATGAAACCCTTACGGTGAAGGAGGTCTTCTTGGTCTCCCTCCAGGGAAACTTCAGCGCTGGCGTTCGGTTTCCATTCAGTACCTCAAAGATCTGGATGCTTCTAGAGCTGACACCCATCTGGATTCCTGTCTGAGATCTTTTCTCGGGCAGCACGCGGTGGAAGTGAACACCATACTCCGTCAGCCGCTGACTCACCTACAGCACCCAGACAAACAGACATGATCTCATCACATCACATCCCATCATACCACATCTCATTTCATACTGTAATACATCTCATCACATCACATCCTATCATACCACATCACATCTCATTTCATACTGTAATACATCTCATCACATCTCATTTCATACTGTAATACATCTCATCACATCACATCTCATACTGTAATACATCTCATCACATCTCATCTCATACTGTAATACATCTCATCACATCTCATTTCATACTGTAATACATCTCATCACATCACATCTCATACTGTAATACATCTCATCACATCTCATCTCATACTGTAATACATCTCATCACATCTCATTTCATACTGTAATACATCTCATCACATCTCATTTCATACTGTAATACATCTCATCACATCACATCTCATACTGTAATACATCTCATCACATCTCATCTCATACTGTAATACATCTCATCACATCTCATCTCATACTGTAATACATCTCATCACATCACATCTCATACTGTAATACATCTCATCACATCTCATCTCATACTGTAATACATCTCATCACATCTCATCTCATACTGTAATACATCTCATCACATCACATCTCATACTGTAATACATCTCATCACATCTCATCTCATACTGTAATACATCTCATCACATCACATCTCATACTGTAATACATCTCATCACATCTCATCCTATCATACCACATCTCATCTCATACTGTAATACATCTCATCACATCACATCTCATACTGTAATACATCTCATCACATCTCATCCTATCATACCACATCACATCTCATCTCATACTGTAATACATCTCATCACATCTCATCCTATCATACCACATCTCATTTCATACTGTAATACATCTCATCACATCACATCTCATCTCATCTAATACTGTAATACATCTCATCACATCTCATCCTATCATACCACATCACATCTCATCTCATACTGTAATACATCTCATCACATCTCATCCTATCATACCACATCTCATCTCATACTGTAATACATCTCATCACATCACATCTCATACTGTAATACATCTCATCACATCTCATCCTATCATACCACATCTCATCTCATACTGTAATACATCTCATCACATCCTATCATACCACATCACATCTCATCTCATACTGTAATACATCTCATCACATCTCATCCTATCATACCACATCTCATCTCATACTGTAATACATCTCATCACATCTCATCCTATCATACCACATCACATCTCATCTCATACTGTAATACATCTCATCACATCTCATCCTATCATACCACATCACATTTCATACTGTAATACATCTCATCACATCACATCTCATCTCATCTCATACTATAATACATCTCATCACATCTCATCCTATCATACCACATCTCATTTCATACTGTAATACATCTCATCACATCACATCTCATCTCATACTATAATACATCTCATCACATCTCATCCTATCATACCACATCACATCTCATCTCATACTGTAATACATCTCATCACATCTCATCCTATCATACCACATCACATTTCATACTGTAATACATCTCATCATACCACATCTCATCTCATCTCATACTATAATACATCTCATCACATCTCATCCTATCATACCACATCACATCTCATCTCATACTGTAATACATCTCATCACATCTCATCCTATCATACCACATCACATTTCATACTGTAATACATCTCATCACATCACATCTCATCTCATCTCATACTATAATACATCTCATCACATCTCATCCTATCATACCACATCTCATTTCATACTGTAATACATCTCATCACATCACATCTCATCTCATCTCATACTATAATACATCTCATCACATCTCATCCTATCATACCACATCACATCTCATCTCATACTGTAATACATCTCATCACATCTCATCCTATCATACCACATCACATTTCATACTGTAATACATCTCATCACATCACATCTCATCTCATCTCATACTATAATACATCTCATCACATCTCATCCTATCATACCACATCTCATTTCATACTGTAATACATCTCATCACATCACATCTCATCTCATACTATAATACATCTCATCACATCTCATCCTATCATACCACATCACATCTCATCTCATACTGTAATACATCTCATCACATCTCATCCTATCATACCACATCACATTTCATACTGTAATACATCTCATCATACCACATCTCATCTCATCTCATACTATAATACATCTCATCACATCTCATCCTATCATACCACATCTCATTTCATACTATAATACATCTCATCACATCTCATCCTATCATACCACATCTCATCTCATACTGTAATACATCTCATCACATCACATCCTATCATACCACATCTCATTTCATACTGTAATACATCTCATCACATCTCATCCTATCATACCACATCTCATCTCATACTATAATACATCTCATCACATCTCATCCTATCATACCACATCTCATTTCATACTGTAATACATCTCATCACATCACATCTCATCTCATACTATAATACATCTCATCACATCTCATCCTATCATACCACATCACATCTCATCTCATACTGTAATACATCTCATCACATCTCATCCTATCATACCACATCACATTTCATACTGTAATACATCTCATCATACCACATCTCATCTCATCTCATACTATAATACATCTCATCACATCTCATCCTATCATACCACATCTCATTTCATACTATAATACATCTCATCACATCTCATCCTATCATACCACATCTCATCTCATACTGTAATACATCTCATCACATCTCATCCTATCATACCACATCTCATTTCATACTGTAATACATCTCATCATACCACATCTCATCTCATCCTATAATACATCTCATCACATCTCATCCTATCATACCACATCTCATTTCATACTGTAATACATCTCATCATACCACATCTCATCTCATCCTATAATACATCTCATCACATCTCATCTCATACTATCATAAATCATTTTATTCCATCAGACCACACACTATCCCAGAACACCTCGTCTGATAACATCGCATCTCGTATCATACCTCATCACATACACTATATTGCCAAAAGTTTGTGGACACCTGGTCATAACTTTGTTACCGTATGTGCTTTTTGAGCATCACATTCCACATTTAGTCACAATTTGCTCTTATGGAAATTTCCCAACATTAAACAGTATATATGAGTAAGTCTGCGCCCGGATTATTACATCAACCAAAGTAAAACGTCAAAAAACAAACAGATGCTTTAAAAGTGAGAAGTTTGGAAAAATGTTTATAAAATATTTCAGTGTATATCAGATCCAAATCCATAGTAATGATTTTGTATTATTGATGATTTTTAGACATAAATATGCAATAAAGGTCTGGAATCCAAATAAAGTCGTGATCTGAGTCGTGTTCTAGTAGGAAAAGGGAAAAAAAACCCAATCCACGGCATTGTGTTTTTCCTGATTCACTGGCACACGAATAAAAACAAAAAAACGTCGTCTTCGTTCTCGATCATTAAAAGTCTCACAGAAGCACAAACACGTCTGGACCGGATCGTTAAAACGAGCTCGTCAGCACAATTTCCTCGTTTCGCTCGTCATGTTGCGTACGAGAGAAACGCCGCAGTTCCTGGAACGTGAGTTGCATCACGTGGTGTAAGAATGAAAACACAGTGCCGTGATGTTAGAGGGAAATAATCAACAAGATTGTGGTGTAGTGAAGCGCTGATCGATTATTGTTCAATACCTGCACAACCTGAAGCATTTTATTCCTCCTACACCACAAGTTTCATCCTTTTTATCCATTAATACATATATATACACATATAGATACATATGAAGAAGCTAACGATACGATACGATACGATACGATTCCCCTATGATGATGACGTGCGATTCGATTTCCATTCGATTCAACACAATGGAAAAAACGCCTTTCACAAACGACTTTGTAGGGCATAAAAACATAAAAAGATTAAATTCAAGCAGACTCCAGGAAGTTACAGCTCTACCTCTGCCATGTTAATCTGTATTTTGTATCTGTGACTCTCAGGACACGCCTCTGTCTCTGTAGTGTTGTGATGCGTAATGTTCACGTAGCAGCAGCGGT
Organism: Silurus lanzhouensis; assembly: GCA_039877035.1. Classification (NCBI taxonomy): domain Eukaryota; kingdom Metazoa; phylum Chordata; class Actinopteri; order Siluriformes; family Siluridae; genus Silurus; species Silurus lanzhouensis. The sequence continues at coordinate 11,919 of JBCEWE010001719.1, forward strand.
GCTGAGAGAACGCGCTCGAGAAACTGTTTAGCGACGAGAAATCAATCTACATATCAAATACCATCCCTGATAGAAATCTATTCATGTAGAACGACCAATCAGAACGGAGGATTAAAGAGAGGTGTGGGATAAATATTACGTCCAGATACAGAACAGAATTAAACAGAATATGTAACACACAAACACAATCACACACAGACCTTGAGAAACTCAAACTCGGCCTCGTCCTCTGCTGCCCCGTAGTAGCTGTGGTGCAGTTTCGAGAGCTCCTCCTTTATGGAGCTTTGGTCCAGCTTCTCCATAATATTAGCAGGGACATAATGCTCCGTCCTGAAATATGTCTTTCCATGGAGCTGCGAGAAACCGAGATGTGAAGCGTCAGGAATAAGTTTCATCATGACAAAATGTATAATGTAGAAGTTAAAGGGGGGGAAATACCTCGGGCTGGTAGTCGCCGATTTCAGCCTGCAGAGCCAAAGAAGCCAAAATCATGGTGTTCTCCATGTTGCAACGCATTCGCTCCTCCAAAATATCCTTCCGCAGCTGCAGGTAATACTGGTGCTTGGTCATGGGGTGCCTTAGGAGAACAAAGCAGAGAAAATCAGTGGCCATGAAAGAGAGGGAAAAATATATATAATAATAAAAAATAAAAAAAAGGATATAAATCACACACACAGGATATTTATTATATATTTTCACAAAATTATGGTCTAAATAAAAAAAAAATTGAAAATATAAAAATAAAATTATATTAATTATATTATATATTTTTTTTTTTGTTAACTTTTTTTTTTATATAATTTTATTTTTATTTTTATTTATTTATTTTTATTTAGGCCATAATTTTTGTAAAAAATATATATATATATTAGGGCTGTCAAGCGATTAAAGTTAAATTGTGAATAATTGCAACTTAATCGCACATTTTGTCTGTTATAAAAGGTATTATAAATTAATACTTTTCACATTTTAATACATTAATCAACATGCGATGGACAAATACGGATGTTTTATGCAAACAAATGTTTACTAGTAAAACCAAACTCAACATAGAGCGTGAAGACAAATTATTCTTGTAAATGTTTTAAATAATGATGGTGTTTTAAATGACAAATTATCAGGACACCAAACTGAACTTTTGCTGTGTTTCCACACGGACGGTTTTAATTGCCGGATTTGTGAGTCATGGCGGATTTTGGCGACGATTTGAAACTTGGTGCATCAGTAAAACAAATGTTTTTTTGTTGTGTATATATATATATATAATAATTTATCTAAATAAAGAAGTCATGAAAAACGTGTTGCGTTGAAGGATTTAATTTTGTCTCATTTATTAATTATATTTGTAATAAAAACGATCAAACAGAAATACGCGCCGCGTCAATCGCGCGCTAAATAAAATGGTGACGTTCATTCGTTTGCGTGAAGGCGTTTTTTTGAAAGCCCGTATCCCAGGTGACGTACTGGATGAAGCTGACATCATCGTGGAAGAATTTAATGCGCAGGAATAACGTAAAGTTGATGTCGTTTTTTTCTTTTTTTTCGGATCGTCCTTCCAGCCGTCTGGAGCCGCCTTCGAGATTTTGCAGTCCGATTCGATAAAGAAGAACTCGTCATCTACACAAAGAAAGAAATAAACAGATCAATAAATATCAAGGGTCACTAACAAACTGCTGACAAAATTCTACATTCAATCAATCAATCAGATCCAATTAGATTATAGACCAATTATAATTTATCACAACACTGATGTTACATGGACACATACAGTAACTCTGCCCTGCATATAAACACACACACACACACACACACACACGGCATGTGACGGGTCACCTTTAAGGTAAGCCAGGCCGAAAAGGTGATGCTCCACCAGACCCACGTGCGCAATCACCATGTCCAACACGTCCTTACACACGGCCTTCACGTCACAGCTCACATCCAGCTTCTGACCGGCTCAGCAGCACAACATACACCTTCCGCTGGCTCTCATCCACCTTCCCACGCTTATTCTACACACACACACACACACACACACACACACAAACAACTTAGCGGGATGGCCAATGGGTAGGACTTTCAAATATATGCAAAATTCCCGGGACGTACCATTATGGAAGAGGGAACGTTCAGAACCACGCACGGCTCCGTGGACATCTTCGCAAACTCGGGGCCAAAGAAATTCTGAGGACAGTTAAATGCTAAAAATAAAAAAATCTGACCGAACAAACCCACAGCACATTTCTCAATATATAAATTTTAAATAGTTTATACGTCTCAATAAACATTTTCTAAGTAAAAACAACCTCGAATAAATAAATCAATAACGGAATATAGGACAAACAAAAGCGAAAAAATGGTGGTGTGTCTGCGTGTGTAGTTTATTCATGCAAATAAATCGAAATAGAAAAAAAATAATCAATAATTGATTTATAGAATAAATCTTAATAAACTAATAAATTAGTCCTGAATATAAATAATTATTGAATAAATAAATGAGATCAAAATGAACCAATAAATAAATAATTTAATAAATATGCATGCAATAAAAAATTATAAAAATGTAAGAAACAATCATAAATAATTATATAATATATAAATCTATAAGCAGAGCCACGCCCACGCCACACCCTCCCCGTGACCGATCTCCCACCTTGGCCTTTCGACTCTGAAAGCTGCTGATGTCCATCAAGCTGCTCTTCACCACCTCCTGCAGGTCATTAATAGAAGCGTGCGGCTCGTCTCCTGGGTAAATGCTGGATCTGGAGAGCTGCGGCTGGAGTCTCCGCATCCCGTCCTCCGGTCTGGACATTAGCAGCTCCGTCCTGAACGTCTCCTCCTGCCCTACATCATACAGCCTACCCTCAGGGGGAGCGAAAGAACAGGGGGTCAAAGAGGTTCTGCGATCACAACCAGGAGGGTGTGAGGTCAAATTATATATATATATATTTATTAAAAAAACAAAAAAAAAAGTAATAAATAGCCCTGAAAGCATCTATAAGGCAGGAGGGAAAATGGCATATGCGTGTGTGTGTGTGTGTGTGTGTGTGTCAGCTAATATATTAATCAATTAACTAACTAACTAACTATATTTTCTGTTCCAACAAAACCAGATTAATGAAAGATTTCGTGTTTGTGTTAAAAAATGTGGAGATTTTATTTGTAGGTATCTGCTGATGATCAGATGCCCACGTGAGATCTCTATCAGACTTGTGTAAACGCCACGGAGCAGGTTAGACCACATTGCTGTCAACATTTTAATCACAGCGTGTGGAATTTACCCACGAGAATAAATAAACGTGCGGGTGGGAAGGAAACACCACCCCCGTTACCTGCTCGGTGTTCAATTCGATTTCAGGCTGATTAGATCCTGAAATGCTTCATTGCTCCTCAGGTGTTCATAAATTTTTGTTTATGTAATGTGTATATAGTTTATAGATAAATGTGTGTGTGTGTGTGTGTGTGTGTGTGTGTGTGTGTGTGTGTGTGTGTCAGGGTCAGTACCCGTGTCTGTGTGTCAGGCCGTCATTCTCAGACAGTCCCACTTGTGAAATGAAGCGTCTCAGATCATCTGGCCTTTTAGCTGTGGGAGAAAACCAACATGACATTTCAACTCCATGTCTCAATCATTTCCATCCATCCATCCATCCATCCATCCATCCATCCGTCCATCCATCCATCCGTCCGTTCATCCATCCATCCATCCCCTTTTTTTATCTGTCCACTTATTGTTCCACAAATACCTACATACCCCTTATACATCTACTTATCTATCCTTTCATCTCTTTTTTCAGTTGCCAAGTACTTATCCATCCACACATCATCTACTCATCCACACATCATCTACTCATCCACACATCATCTACTCATCCACACATCATCTACTCATCCACACATCATCTACTCATCCACACATCTATCCAACCATCTTTCCACTTATTCACACATCAATCACCCTTTTACCGGTCGATCCAACTGTAATTACCAAGAAAGTCTGATTTTTAGTTGAGTTTTTATTACTCCAGGAAGTGTAAAGAAGTGTCTGAAAGAGCGAGAAAGATGGAGAGAGAGAGAGAGAGCGAGAGAGAAAGAGAGAGAGAGAATCCTCACCATGTCTATAGTCTGGGTCTGATGATGTTACTGATGGACTCTCACTGGACGAGCTGTAGTCACTCTGATAACTCCTGTGTGTGTGCATAGGGTCTAAACACACACACACACACACACACACACACACACACACACACACACACACACACACACACACACACACACACACACACACACACACACACACAAATGAATAATTCACTCATTTCTGCATTTCATCCAGTATGTCAATCAAAATCTAATCAAACACTAAATTCCATCATGAAAAGCACACACACATCTGCAGCACATTTTGGATATACAGATGTTCCTGTGTTGAAATACATCTGTATTGTACCAGAAACATCTGCTTCAGAAATAAATACACTCTAGTATTTGGGTCTTAAATCTGCTAGTGAGTGATTAGATTTGTTTGTTCCTGAGTTCAGACTGCAGCTGAGCTGTGTGTGTGTGTGTGTGTGTGTGTGTGTATACACCTATCTAAACAGTGATTATTTTAACTGTGCCCTGGTTTCTTTGACGCAGCACTTCAGCTTCTCGGCTGAACCTGTCGATCCGGCCCGTGTGGCAGCGTGAGCCACGTGCGCCACTGAATCCCAGCGCTCGAGAACAAGGAGACTTTTCATCTGAGGACATGAACCGTGACATCATGATACTGAGAAACGAACAGAACCAGAACGAGAGACGTCGCTTCGTCCGAACAAGCTGGGATTCGAATAAGATTTGTAATAATAATAATAATAATAATAATAATAATAAATGTCACAAACACACACAAGCCATTTATTGATGGACCTGTGATGCTCCAGATGGGTTTCTGCATGAGACTGTGATGAAGTTCTACAGGAAACACACTGTTTTGATCCGTTTTTGAACCACGTGTGCGGATTAAACCCCCATGTGTGCAGATTAAACAGTCACGTGTACAAATGAAAACAGGTGGAGATTAAAACACCATGTGTACAGAACAAACCACCACATGGATCAATTCAACCACGTGTTCTGATCAAACCCACACGTATATGGATTACACCGGGTATAAAACACCACGTGTGCGGATTAAACCCACACGTATATGGATTACACCGGGTATAAACCACCACGTGTGCGGATTAAACCCACACGTATATGGATTACACCGGATTAAAACATCACGTGTACAGATTAAAGCATCACTTTCACGGACTAAACACTTTTACAAAAGCATGTATATGAACTAAAGCACCAGATTAAGGATTAAACTGGATTAAACCAGATCACACCATCTGATTAAAGCACCAGATGATAAGTAATAACTCTGTGCCTCTTGTTCTTCAGTCATGAAGAAAAACAGGAAACAGGAGGAGAAATTCACGCTCATTCACAAAAATGCAAACAAGCAAAAAATTCACCCAAAACCAGAGTCTGAAGACGGCATTCAGAAGCAGTGCAGCGTGAAGCCCCGCCCACTCCTGCACCAGATCCCAGGACAGATTGGTACGCTCCGGCGCCAAACAACAACATGTACGGGGGAAATGAGGCCGAACCGTCGTGGCGTATCGCACCCGCGTGCGTGTGTGAGTGTGTGTGCACGAGTGTGTGTGTGTGTGTGTGTGTGTGTGTGTGTGTGCAGTGATTGGGTTTAAACCTCATGCTGGCGTCTCGAACACAAACTAGTGCAATAGAATTAAAAATTAAAAGGTCAGAATTAGGGTCAGAGGAAAGAAGAAAGGAATGAGAAAAGGATGGAAAGATGGATGATGAGGATTAATTAATGAAAAAGTAAAGAGAAAGAGAAGGAGGAGGCGTAAAGTCGCTTCATATATTGTATATTTACTGGCAAGAAGAAAAGCGCAGAATTAACGAGAGCCACTGGATTCATTCGAGGAGAATTTTACAGTTTGAGTGCAATAATATTGTTTCTATTCCTCCTCGAGTAGCGATTCACAGAACGATAATGAGCTCCTGCTGAAATCCTCAAATCCCTCCTTCCATCTCCCCCCCCCACACCACTCTCCTCCCCCCCACTCCCCCCCCACACACACCACTCTCTTCCCTTGTAAAACAGCATGAGTGTCTGCTTCTTTCTCAACCACACCCAAACACCCCCCCACACACACCCCAAACACACACACACGCACACACACACCTAATCGTGAACAGGAAATGAGGCGAGATTCCTGTGATGTGGGAAATACTGCTGTTCACCGGCAGAATCTCACTTCCTGTTCTTCATCTCGAGGAACCTTCATAAATAATTACAGGTGAGGTTCAGCTTCAATCACATACAATACAGATACACAAACTGCTACACACGTCAATAAACACCCTTACAAACAGCTACACACATCCATAAACAGCTACACACATGACAATAAACACCTACACACATCCATAAACACCTACACAAACAGCTACACACACGACAATAATCACCTACACAAACAGCTACACACATCCATAAACACCTACACAAACAGCTACACACACGACAATAATCACCTACACAAACAGCTACACACATCCATAAACACCTACACAAACAGCTACACACATCCATAAACACCTACACAAACAGCTACACACACGACAATAACACCTACACAAACAGCTACACACATCCATAAACACCTACACAAACAGCTACACACATCCATAAACACCTACACAAACAGCTACACACATCCATAAACACCTACACAAACAGCTACACACATCCATAAACACCTACACAAACAGCTACACACACGACAATAATCACCTACACAAACAGCTACACACATCCATAAACACCTACACAAACAGCTACACACATCCATAAACACCTACACAAACAGCTACACACATCCATAAACACCTACACAAACAGCTACACACACGACAATAATCACCTACACAAACAGCTACACACATCCATAAACACCTACACAAACAGCTACACACATCCATAAACACCTACACAAACAGCTACACACATCCATAAACACCTACACAAACAGCTACACACATCCATAAACACCTACACAAACACCTACACAAACAGCTACACACACGACAATAATCACCTACACAAACAGCTACACACCTACATAAAAAAAACTTACACACACAATTTCCTTTCTTTACTTCTCATACATTCTACTTTTCCCCATTCATCCTTTCTTTATTTTAATTTTCTCCCCCTTTTTTTTTTTTTTTACTTTCCTTCACTTCCTAAATTCTGTAAAGTAGATTTTTGTCCGTGTGAAAATCAGTAGAAATAAACGATTTTTTACTGAAATTGATTGATAAATTCTCGTTTTTTTCTCGTCTCTCTATTTTGTCTCACACAAAACATTTCCGTCTGTAGGACGCCACGGGCATGAAACAAGGAAACAACGGAGGCCGAGACCGAGTGAGGAGACGGCGAGACCAAAAGCAAAAAAAAGAAAGAAAACCACAAAATTAAACGCTGCCAGACGACACGTCTACAGAAAAACGCTCCGTGCTCGATTTCCCTCCGGCTCGGACTCGAGCTGTGGGGGGAAAAAAGAAAAGAAAAATATTTGGGTTCGTCCATCACGCATGCTGAAGTCGTAATAACGGCGGAGGAGATTCCTGTCAGGCAGCGTGGCGTAACCCGGAGCAGAGATTCTCCGTGACCCAAAAAGCAGGAAGGGAACGAGCAGAAGGCGCAGACGAGGAGCCGGGGGCGAGACGGGCGTCTGCCAGTCTTCTACACAGGAAGTTCAGAAGTACAGCTCATCATCTCTGCAGATTAGATGTTATATAGACACAGAGCTCCCACCAGTGTGATTTCCCTAATGAGTAAACCAGAGGTGACCATGAGACGACATGAACAAGAAACATGTCTCACAAAGGACCACTGTGTAGTGTAGACCTGAGCCTAAATCCACACTAGTCTCATCTTTCAGCTGTCCGTGTTCAAGGCCATTCTCACAAACAATGAGCGATGAGAACATTCAAAAACGGGGAATCAGGATGGATCAGGGAGGTCCATCAAAGAGCAGAGAACAGATTTAAATACACATGTAAATGGGAACCTTTGGTGTTTGGAATGCGGAAGGACTACAAGATCTGAGGATTTGGTCAATTGGAGAAATTGGTGCGGAAAATTGGCCAATCAGAAGCTCAGAAAAAAGTCACAACTCCAAATTTCTCCAAGTCCTGATGCCCTGCTGATGCTGGACAGGTTACAGCTTTATCTCCGTTATCGCTGACTGTTACTGGAGACTCCTTCCCTTCGGAAACATTTTAGAACAAGTGTTTTACAGTACAATTTGTCCTGAAGCTAAAATTTGTGCCAGAAATACGTTTTTTTTTTTCTCGATACACTTCGACGTTCAGGCTGGGATTCATGGACATTTTATTCAAGAAGAAAAAAAAATCTCTGCCACTAGTTCTCATGCTTGTTAATGATCACTTCAAAGCGCTCAATCTTTGACACACTGACACACACACACACACACACACACACACACACACACACACACACACACACACACACACAGAGCTTTTGAAAGGCTACAATTATACATCGCTTTAATTAGTTCCAGGAATCTGGACCCCGCTGCCACAGTGAGTCATGAAAAAAAAAATCCGCCATAGTCGGACACTCAAACTGAAAGTCTGTCCTGCACCTCCTCGGGTTCCCCGGGTTAAAGCGCCGCCGCAGCGGCTCATGCCAGGAAAAGCCGGGGCTTTAACGGGACGGGAAAACACAGAGAGAGAAAAACCTGACGTCCAGAGATGATTATGATCTGGGAGGTCTCGGTGTGCAGAGGAGCAGCTATCGAGCGTGATCACAGACAAGCTGCGCTTTTATAGGAAAATAATCAACCTGTTTTATTCTTCTTATACCACAGCAACATGTTCTAATAGATACTTAAACTGATCTGTTAATGGAAGACTTCAAGACTCTGAACCCGGAGATTCCTTTTATGAACGTCAGATAAAAAATCTCCTTAAAATGCAATTTAATACAATAATTATACAACATTCTAAATATTGTGTGGAGCTCACAGACCTCATGCGTGTAAAATGCGTGATCTTTTGAATCAACGATTGATTGAAAACACTTCCTGGTTAATCAGTTTATTAAAATGACTGTATGGTGTTATGTTTATATCATCTGTGATCAAATCGATTTCTTTTTTTGTCAGTTGTTGTAAAATGGAAAGGAAAAAAAAAAAAAAAAAATAAAACAGCTATTAAAATAGATTTGAGTTTGTGCAGTTTGCTACAGATGCAGGCTGCGAGCTCTGACTAGTGACACTCTCTGACCGGCCAATCAAAGGACGTGAAAATGCAGACGTTATTGTACGCATGTTAGATGGCCCCGGTGTTTCCAAATCACAGTCAGATTGGTTAAACAACAGCTTTAGTGATAATATAGATTTTATTGTTTGAAGAAAGAAAAAAAAAAAAAAAAAAAAAAAAAAGCCTGCAGTGCTCACAGTGTTGGTCTTATGGTGATATGCGATGTGACAGCTGAAATCTGATTGGACAGAAACTCAAACCAAAACTTACACTATCAAGAATCTACACAAAAGAAACTCTATGGAGTGAAGAGAATAGACTTATGGGAATAATTAAATATTATTTATAGAAAGAAATATATCAGAATGTAAGTGACTGATGTGATAGAGTTTAGGCCAGTAAAGTAGGCCTTTCTGACCCTGATGGCCCTCCACAGTGTACATATGAATTATTCAACGCGCACTCACCGTCTATGGCCTGACTGAGCGCGTGCAACTTCTTGTGTTTCTCTCGAAGTTTATCATAAGCTCCGCCCACCGACTGCGCCGAGCGATGATGACCTTTCCTGACTGCCAAACCTTCAAAATCTCCATAAGGCACGTCTCGGACCCTCGATGCCGATTTGGGCCTGCCGTAGGAGCGTGTGCTGAGGGCGCTGCTTCCCGCCGGGCCTCTTCCAGCGCCCCGAAACGCAGCAACTCCGGGTCCAAGTAGGCCAAATCCACGGACGACGCCCAGTTCTTCTTCCTGTTGTTTGGCATGGATCGGCGGTCCGGCTCAGTCAGCTGACCTTTAACCTTTTGCTGTCGTGCAAACGGTTCAGAAGAGGACTCTGATGGAGGCGGAGTCTGCTGGAAGTTTTCGTCACGAGTGGGCAGCGAGCCCATGGAGCGGCTCAGGCCTCGGCTCAGAGCGGCCTGCTCCTGAGAGCGAGCTCGGTAACGCTCCAGGACACGATGAGCCGCACTACGACCTGGCAAACAGAAAATATTCATTTATTCACAAACAGGACGTGAAATCGTTTCAGCAGAAACACTCAATTTCACACAGTAAATAATCAAATAAAATTATAACAAAACACCTAAAAGCATTTTTATACTTTTCTTCTGCTTGCATTTTTTTGTCAATATTTTATAACATGCACAATATCAATAAAAACTCTAATTTTCTACTTTTGCATTATTGTGCTGATGACACCATAAAGAAATCAAATTGACAATTTATTTTTAATTTTTGTAAATAGATTTTATTTAATGTCTTGCATATTGTGCATAAAGTTAATTTGTAGTTTTGCCTTATTGAGCAACATTAATAAAACATAAGTAAATAAATACAGATGAAAAATTTATAAAAAATAAAAAAATCAGACAGAAAAATTAAAAAACCATAAATTAATTAAATGAAAGCTAAACTAAATTAAACAAATTAAACATTAATTTTATTTATTGTTCTTTTTTTTTGCACAATATGTGGAAATTGTTGATTAAAAAGCTTTAACAATGCCTATTTGTGAGACGTGACGATGAAACACCACGTGACGATGCAACACCGTCGGTTGTTTTACTAAAAAAACTCCGCCAGTTTTACAGTGACGTGACTTCATGATCATGTGGATTTTGTTTGATTTTTACCGCATTAACTGCATGCTGAATTAAATAATGATGAAGATGATCGTGTCACAGCCCAAAACCAAACAGAGATGATTCATCAGCCTGACATGTTGTTCACGCCGGTCACGACTTCTACACATCACCAGATAAAACCACAGCGAGACAAAACAGGCACCAGGAACCGAGCGAGACTCCAAACCACTAACTAACTAACTACCCTGTGTGTAATCGATAGCACGCCACGCTTACATAAGCAGCTCTGTTTATGTTCTCTGCGGCTGTCAAGAAGCTCACCAGAGCTCGGACCATTCGCTCAGATTTTCCAAAACGCCTCTCTCCGGCTTCGGGTTTTATATCCGGCTCTGTGCACAAATTCACTGCCTGGACATGAAGAACGCACAAAGACACTGGGACAGACTGAGAAAAACTGAACGAGGGCTTGACCTATTTTTAGTTACGGGGAATTTTTTAACTTGCATTTTCCTTTTTGGAAACAGAATCCTGATGCCTGAAGAGGAAAAAAGGCAACAGCCAAAAGTCATTCGATGCTGTAATTCGGTAAAGCTGTAACGTTAACGTCGTTTCCGACTTTTAATTAACAATAAATATCTACTTTAATTAGTTCTGAGTGATTAGCACATATCTACAATAACCAGGCAAGGTTTACAGTGATTAGCATATTTGTAAGGAACTAGCCCAAGTTTGGGTTGACTAGTCCACTTTAAATTAACTAGTCTGGTTTTATAGTAACTAGACCAGATTTACTGTAATTTAACCGATTTCTACAGTAACTAGAACCGTTTTACTTCAACTAGCCCAGTTATAATTAACCAGTCCAATTTTACAGTAATTAGCCCAGTTTTACTTTAACTAGCCCAGTTATAATAAACCAGTCCAATTTTACAGTAATTAGCCCAGTTTTACTTTAACTAGCCCAGTTATAATAAACCAGTCCAATTTTACAGTAATTAGCCCAGTTTTACTTCAACTAGCCCAGTTATATAAAAACCAGTCCAATTTTACAGTAATTAGCCCAGTTTTACTTTAACTAGACCAGTTATATTAAACCAGTCCAATTTTACAGTAATTAGCCCAGTTTTACTTTAACTAGCCCAAGTTATAATAAACCAGTCCAATTTTACAGTAATTAGCCCAGTTTTACTTTAACTAGCCCAGTTATAATAAAACCAGTCCAATTTTACAGTAATTAGCCCAGTTTTACTTTAACTAGCCCAGTTATTATAAACCAGTCCAATTTTACAGTAATTAGCCCAGTTTTACTTTAACTAGCCCAGTTATTATAAACCAGTCCAATTTTCAGTAATTAGCCCAGTTTTTCATTGCAACTAACCCATTTATAAACCAACTAGCAGAGTTACTAGAACTAGCCTGGTTTCACAAAACTAACTTATCTGTAAAGTAACTAACCACATTTTTAGGTAACTATTCCAGTAGTATACTATACTATACTTTGACTAAACCAGTTTTACTGTAGGAACTTAAGGTTTTCAGAAACTAGAGTTGCCAACTTAAAAAAATAAATAAAATCATCAA
>JBCEWE010001716.1:0-24422 GCA_039877035.1 Silurus lanzhouensis
AGATCATGATCATTGTAACAGAAATCATTGTTTGAGTCATTAATATCATTCTATAATAAATCAGTGTGCTGAGAGTCACATTCCGAGTCTTTTCACATCAACTGAGTTGATGAAGTAAAGAGTCTTGTGATAAAAAAATGATAATAGGAACATTATAGTTATAATAAATCAGTACTTTGGAAACTTATATACATTTTGAAGGCAAAAACGTTTGTACTTTTACTCAAGTGAAAGTTTAAAGGGACACTTTTACTTTACCTGGTGTATCTCTAACGTTTACTTGAGTACATGCTTTGTGTACTTTGTGTCACTGGTGTAAATGTAAAGCTTGCTAGCATTTCTATTGGTAAAAAGTGCTTTCATTAAAATATAACTCCACGTCCACCAGACACTTCTCAGATCTGCTCAGTGCTTCAGCTGTGCTTTGGTGCATTTTGGTTTCGCATTTCGTTAGCCTCGTGAACTCGATCAGTGCTGTAATGGCATCAGGATATGGTGGTTACCATGATCGATTTTTTTGCACATGTTTCTGTAAAGTTTGCCAGGACACTCATGTTTTTATTTTTTATCCTCGAGAAGTGTCTAAATCTCATCAAAGACATGGGAAGAAGTATATAGAGTAGCGTATGTTAGTAAGCAACGTGGCAGGACTTATATAAAATCGTTTGGAGAAATCAAGCATGAAATATCAGAAGTTAGAAACAATCATCAGAAATAGATCACGCAAAGGCATTTGTGCTGCGTGCTTTTTTTTATTCTTTTCGCTTGTTTGAGCAAGCGTTTGTTTGTTTGCTTGTTTACGATGTTATTTGCTACTTTATTATGATTATTTGAATTGAGTAGTAGTGAGATTTTCTACACTATAACTCACAACTCGTGTGTATGCTCATAGTGTTTGCACAATCATAATTTTTTTTTTACCAGGCTGACATTTTTTAAGGACAGCATCACTGTGAGTGAAGTGTTTGGCCTTGAACAGTGAGAGAGCGAGGATGGCGAGAGGACAGAGAGAGGGATGGAGAGAGGGATGAGCAGACTGGGCTGGGAGGGTCGAGAGCACAGAGGAGGAGGTGCCTGAGTGAGAGAGTTAGTGAACATGGAGCCTCGCTGCCTTTTAGAGAAAGCCGTGGTCACCAGGAGCACTTTAGAAAGAGATAGTGTGTGAAGAGTACTGTTTCTCGAGCTGTTTGGACTCGGTGCAGAAGCACGACGCAGAAAAACAGTGTAAGTACTGCGGAAACAATCCGGTTAATCGCGTAGTTTGAATATCTGAAGAATTATATCTGCTGTGTGATGTTTCGGGATTGAATGGAGTTCATGCCTTTGCCTTTGACTGTAAATCGCTCCTTATTTTCAGATCGTCAGCTCATTTGACATTTAAATAGCAAACAAAACAGTTCACCACCCAAGGCTGATCTGATGTGCTGTAGTAGTTTGGTCTTTGCACCACCTTATGTGACCTGAAAGATTGTCCGTTACCGGTAATGCGATACGTCACTTAGTGCGTAAATATTTGATTAAGTAATCGGTGAAAAGTGATACTGAGCCGTCTTTCAGGTCGTATAATGTGATACACTTGATTGAAATTACCAGATCGCTATGCGTTATAATTATTAATGATGGGGCCGGACTAGAAAACATTAGATGTGCATATAAAGAAATTAAAATAAATGAAATATGTCCAAGTAAATGATTGCTCAGCCCTGTTTCATGAGGTAGAGACTAGTTAATTAGTTACTAATTAATTAGCTAACAATTCACCAATTAACTGTAAATTTGTTACTAAAGATCTAATTAACATATTAATTAGTTACTAATTAATTGTTAATTAGTACGTGTACAGCTCCAATCCAGTTTGTCTTGGCATTTGTACAGCTGATGGAACTGGGATTTGCTGAACGTTTAGCACACAACTGCTGTCCATTCATACACAGTAGACTGAATTACAGATGAATTAACAACTTAGTTTTATACTTCTTTCCTCTGTAGGTCTGTTTCTCTCTACTTTACACGCACGCATCTTGTAATGCAAAAACCTGTGTTAACGCGAGCCATAAAACTGGTACGACTCCTGTAGATAAAAGGCAGCTTATGTAATGAATCATCAGAATTTTTATCTAAAAGCAGATTACAGCGAGAGAACTCGACCAGATATATATAACAGTAAGTTGGTTTAAGTTAAATCCTACCAAATGTATTCAGACGTGCCAAATATATATTTCACTTTAATTAGGCAGGTGGTCATGATGTTATGCCTGATCAGTGTGTGTATATGTATATATCATGACCACCTGCCTAATTTTGTGTTGGTTCTATTTGTTGTTGCCAAAACAGTCCTGACCTGAGCATTAAACAGCATTAAGAGCTCATAACACTCTAGACCAAAACATAGAACTATAAGTGATAACGTGATGTTTTACACATACGTGTGTTGTAGAGTACAGCCTTCGAGGCGAAGATCCATGATCTGAGGGAACAAATGATGAACAGCAGTATCAGCTCAGGGTCGGTTCTCTGAGGACCAGTCAGAAGAGATCATTATACGTCAGGTATAATGCACACACCACACTTTCAGTTAATTTCAGAAAAAATTAAGACACATAATTATACTTAATATAATTTATACAGCATTAATATTCATGAAAGTGTAAATGTCGGCCAACTGCCATCCAGAACAAGATAAATCTTACGGTAATCCGTCTGTAACTTAAAACATTTCAATTCAAATAACTTTTCAGCTCGTGGATCACGTGTCGCTTATCCACTTCACTCTGCTAATTGACACACACATACACACACTCACTAAATCAGGCCCCACCAGTTCTGACTCACCAGTTGTTATTACTATATATACACCTTCTAACCAGAAATGGTGAAGACCAACATGCCAGCCAATGAGATTTTTTGCAAACTGCTGCTCTGCTGCATCAAAGTGTGGCATAACACACTCATGGGAGGTACAATTTGCTTATTTTATCCACATGAGCTCACATATTTGATCCCTAATGATTGAGCCAGTGGCGACTGTTGTAAGGGAAAAACACTGAGATGGCATGAGGAACAAACCTTGAGAGGAACCAGATTTAAACCCATCCTCATCTGGGTGGCACCAAATATCTCTTCGTTATAATTCAGTATTGAGGTTTACTCTCCGGTGATTGGTGCTGAAGATGCAGAACTGTTCATGCAAACTGGGGTCCTGAGCCACTGTAGTAGATGTTGATATTAATTACAGTCCCATCCATCCTTAAAGTTCTTTTTAATATGATTTAAACAATATTTCGTCTACAACCTGCCACCAATAAGACGTGTCAGGAACAATTGGTACAGGTTGTAATTTCTAACCACAGTTCTGCTCACAGAATCTCTCATGTTGTTGTGTGTCTCTCCAGGGCGCTCTTTGACTATGATAAAACAAGGACTCCGGCTCCCAGTCAGGGCCTGAACTTTAAATTCGGTGACATCCTGCACGTGGTGAACGCCTCCGATGATGAGTTGGCAGGCGAACAGTCATCGCTGACGGCGAGGTCGAAGAGATGGGAGTCATACCAGTAAAAGGAGGTCAGGATTTACAAAACATAAACGTGGATTATAATATCTACAGAATGAGCCAGTTATTATTACCAACATACTTCTGGGAATATGAAAGCTACAATTTAATTTTGGAAACCAAACTTCAGCACAAACTCGAATTTTACATCCATAACTCAAGTGTTTGGTATTTTAATTCTTAAATTGTCACCTACAGAGCCCAACCTTATAATAAGTAATAATTCATAATGATAAATATATATATATATTAACATTATGTACATGATCAATACACAATGAACATTATATTTACTGTTGTTTGCCTCACAGAGTGGAGAAAAAGGAGAGAGCAAGGTTAAAAACAGTCAAGTTCAACTCTAAATCGCAGATAAAGGGGTAAGTGTGTCGCAGCATACACACATTCTCACGGATAGATATATACCTGAAAGTTGAAAAAGCTCTGTAGCAATAGAATTGAATTAAATTGACATGCAATCCCCTTAAAGTCTCAGGTAAATTATAGAAATATAGATCAGGAGTGCAGGAGTTCCAGAGTAAAGTTTATATCGTATAGTTTTATAGTTTAGAGTTTATCTTTACATTTTGACTTGTAATTAGCTTCATATTTACATTATTTAAGCTCGAGGTGATATGTTGACTATTAATTTAACCCTGTAATACAAAAAAATGGCTTCTTATTAATCCATCTGCAGAAAATCTTTAACAGCTGACGCAGGAATCGTTTAACAGTTTTCGAAATGAACTAATGCGAGGCATTGCTGCCTTATAATGTATTTATAACGTGTGTGAGTGAGAGTGTTAACAGCATGTTCAACAGCGCCTCCTGCTGGCCAACTCGATATTGACGTTCTGTAATAACACCAATAACAGCAGTGTTTGCATCCAAACTGTATTACCCTGAAGCTAACTCTCCAACCAGTCATGCATGAGCGAGAAAACAGGACAGATACGCTTGCCATTGATGTCGGACTGCTCGTATTTCCGTCTTTTTCATCCCTCACTCACCTTCCCTCACTTTATCCCCTTCCTTCTGCCACCTGTGCCTTGCTGTGCTGCCTGTCAAACACAAACTACTGACTGCTGGAACAGAACCTTCTGGATGTTTGTGATGGTTTGTGTAAACATGCATCTTATTTTATTTTGATTTCTTTTGAGATGAAAAATAGGTTCCACTTTAACACCATGATGTCTGCTTCCTTACAGTCTACTTTACTTATATATAAACTTATATATATTTTCCGTTTGGAGACAAAACACGTGCAAACGGTTTGTTTGCGTTTATTATTTATTTTTATTTTTTTTAATGAAAGTTAGCTTTAAGACTCAGAAGTAAAGATAATTGTTATGGGAGAATTTAAACGTCTTACTTTATGCTGAATTCCTGTTTTTTTTTTTTCGTTCTTTCTTTTATTCTTTCGCACGTGTTTGTCAGGCAGAAAAGCGTTCGCGTGGGGGTTCGTTTGGTTTGTTGTAGTGCTGCTGGCGATAAGGAAAAACAGGTCAATGCTAATCAGGAACAAACGAACATGCGTTTCTAAAAGACTCACAAATCCCCTGTGCCCTCTTTCCATATGGCACAAATACTGTGTGTGTTGTGTGTGTGTGTGTGTGTGTGTTGTGTGTGTGTGTGTGGTGTGTGTGTGTGTGTGTGGTGTGTTTAAGCTACTATTAGGGTAATAGTATTAAGTGTTTTATCTGTGTACTATTGGAAACAGGTGCACAAATACTACAGACAATATCGCACCACACAACACACACACCACACACACACACACACACACACTCTCTTTCAAAGGTTAATGTTTCGTTTTAAATTCATTTCAACTGAGAATCACAATTCGAACCCGAATATCAGCCGTCCCCAGTTTTTTGTTTTATTTGTGCTAGGACTATCGGAAAATTATTATTTTTATTTATTTATTTATTTATATTATTTTCCACTCTTTTTAATTTCTCTACTTTGCATTCTCTCGCTCTGGTTGTGGTAATGGTGTAGGTGTGAGGCTCATGGTGATCTCTATGTTCATTTCTGGTTTTTTTGTTTCTTTCTTTTTTGTTTTTTTACAGTTGGTGCTGACTTGTGCATCGTTCAGGCAGATTTATTTATTCTATTTATAAAAGATTATTAATATAGATTTTATTATTTATAAGGGGGAATGTAGGCTTCTGAAGATGCACGAGGTCAGCACTGATCTGTCATGTTATTTCCTCCACATCCGACACCTTTCTCCACACTGTCCTTTTTTTTTTTTTCCTTTTGTCCTCCATCCCTCTCTCCTCCCTCCTTCCTTTCGTCTCAGCAGTCCCTCAATGACAAGCGTAAAAAGAACCTCTTTTCCCGCAGTTCCCTTTCTACAAGAACAAGGAGGCGAGCGAGCAGGAAACAAGCGATGTGGACGTAAGTACAACAGAGAACTTGTTCGGATAGGGAGGTTAGGCGACATGCCACAGGGCAGCAGGGGGCGCCGCTCTACTGTACACAGCAGCCATGAAGCAAAATGTTAATAATAAACAGTGGCTGCTGTATGCAGTGGTAGAACCCACAGGTGTGCGTGTGAGTAACTCATTGTGCTCTTGTGGTTGTTTTGGTCTTTTTTTTTTTCTTTTTTTTTTCTCTTGCTAACTGACCAACAGGACAATCCAGATGACACACTTTCCAGAGGCTGAGTAAGTGCAAGCTGTTCCAGAAGCACAACAACTCCTCCTTATCCTCCTCCGTACAACTCTTAGTGTCTGTCACATCTTTCTATCTCCATCACTCTCATAGATCATTACTACAAACTCATTTCACTTGTACAATAATGTGGCTCACTTCAAAAACTTTTTTCTCTCCTTTCTTGGAATCACGCAAGAAACGAACAACACAAAGTTAAAGTTGTCTAATGATGGAAAAAAAAACCTCTCACGCCAGTCATCCAGTAATCAGATTGTACGATGTTTGATTTATTATGTCATATAATAATAATAATAATAATTATAATTATAATCAGCTTTGGGGTGATGATTAACTTCTTCATCACTGCATCCTGATTATTTTCCAAAAACTCCACATCCCGCATGTTTTTTTCTGTAATTATCCACGATCGCACACAGAAAAAAGCAAGTTTTCGCGATATATGGTGTCCCAGGGGTTCAGAAATCTGATTGGAAGGTCATGAGTTCAGATCCCGGCACCTTCACACGCTATTCTGGGCTTCGATCAAAAGCTCTTAACCCTCAACTGCTCAGTAGAATAAATGCGCTAAATGGATAAGGGTATCTGCCAAATTCTGTAAATGTAACAAAATGGTTTTCGTTCTCGCGTTAACAAAGTAAACAGCAGCTATAAATTCAAGCAAATTTTTGATCACGATTATTTTTCTGTATGAACAGCTGTTGCCTCGAGACGAGGAAATGAAGTAGTGGATTTTTGGACCCTACTGTTAATTAACTATGTATTATTAAAATGTAAAAAGACAAACATCATACATTTCCTTCTTAATCGCTTGTGGGGAAACACTAAAACTGTGACCGTTTTTTTTGTTTAGACTTTCACCCTGCTGGTGTAGGTGGTTTTGTTTTTTTTTTCTGTACCTGGTTTTCATTTGGGTGTTCCTTCACTGCTGGGGTCTTTCTCTCCATCTGACTCTGATACGTATGCGTATTTGTGGGTTTTTCACCATCTGTTCCCTCGTGTTGTGATTTCAGAGCATGTGACTCTAATGCCAGTGATAGTGAAAGTAGTTACCGTAAGTTTTCCTTGTATTCTCCATCTCATGCCACCATCTGCATGTCTGGCTTTTTTTTTTTTTTTTTTTACATGTTTTTATTACTAACACCACACACTCACTCACACCGTTACACACTATATGTATGCACATGTACGCAGGATTACGTTGGTACCGAGACATAAAAAAGTCTCCTTTTTCCTCATGCAGATTGGTTCCTCTGATTGTGATTATACAGTGTTAGACAGAAAGGAGGGTTTTTTTCCTCTGAGAGGGATGGGCACTGCGGTGAGGGAGAGGAGGCAGGAGAATGTTCGAGAAGAGATATAAAACTAAATCAATCAACGAGGGCAAAGCCAGCCCGGGCTGGTTTCCATAGCAACAGAGCTTCCTCGACTTCTCATTTTGTCTCCCGCTCGACAGGGAAGTCGAGTTAGATCGATGCGTGTCCTGCGCATGTTACAACTGAGTAATTGTAATCTGATTTAAACAGTACTTGAGTATTTGACTCGTGTTGTACGTAGGTTTAAAGATACACGAGTCCTCAAGACCAAAACAGTTAATTTGTGAGTTTTATTTTCTAAAATCCAAATCAAATTGTACACCTCAAAAAGGGGTCTTTAATTAAAAATAAAATTACAGTATCATGTGAAAGACCTGGCATTCGGCATAAAAACGCAAATTCGCCTGTATGTGGAGTAGCTCCATTTGACAAGACAAATTGCATGTAGTACCTTCAATACCCTGTAGATGGCAGAATAAATGAGACAGCTGATAAAGCAATAATAGTACATCTATTGAATCATAAATGTAGTTGAGTACTAGTAGTTGAGAGTTAAAGGTACTTACTACTTATACTAATACTTTACACTGCCGCAAATCACATACTTACAGCTGTCTGTTTACATATAGACAGATACAATTTGTCATAAATTAATGTGTGAAGAAATGTATTTAAATAATATGACAATTAAAAACAGTTAATACGTTAAATACCGAGGCATTTGTTTGTTGCTTGTTAAGGGAGCATTTTTTTAAAATACACAAATAAGTACATATTTTACGATTCGGCTGGCTTTGTTCTGCATGTTGCTGAATGCCCTGATTGTAAGATCGGTTCAGTTTTGCATGCTGAAGGATCCGGATACATCCATGTGTAAACATTCCTAAATTGCGTCATGAAAAACAGACGGATTGAGTCATGAAGACTTGTTTAAGAGGAGCATGTTTGATCTTCTTTAAGTAGACTTTATACGCTATACTAAACCCTGCATATACACCACATGTATGAATGAAGATACACTGCTCTTTCTAACCAGCTTGTTGTGTTCGACTCTCAGGTGGTCAAGAGGAATACGTATTATCTTACGAGCCTGTGTGTCAACAAGAAGGTGAGAAAAAACTCTAATCCAAATGTATTATATATAATAAGCATAATCCAAGGTTATACCTAGTTAATTATATGGACAAAAGTATCGGGACACCTGACATTTCCAGTCATGTGTACTTCTTAACCAAACAGTTAGCACAAAGTTAGAGGCACTTTGGATAATAGGACATCTTTGATCCTGTAGCATTATATTTTTCATTCACCAAAACTAGTAGACCAAAAACTATTCCAGCACGACAATGCCCCCATGCACATATCCAGCTCCATGAAGATATGATTTACATGGGTTGGAGTGGAAGATCTTGAGTGGCCTGCTAAAGAGGTCTGACCTCAACCCGATTGAACAAATGAATGTGGACACTGACTGCACCCCAGGCCTCCTCACCTAACTACATCAGCACCTGACTTTACTAGATCCAGTGTAGCTGAATGAGCAGAAATCTCCAAAAGCACACTTCAAATTGTAGTGGAACATCTTCCCAGAGAGTGAAGGTTATTACTGCAGCAATAGATACTAAATGTGGGATGGGGTATTAAGAAAACACATACGATTCCCATACTCAGGTTTTCTCCAAATGTTTGTCCATATTAGAGGTCAACTGCTAGTTGATTGCTGGAACTATCGGCTATCAATCCTTATCGATAGTTTTTCCGGTTGCTTCATACAGTACGAGAGCAGCCTCTAGAGGCGAATCACTGACACCACATGCTGTTTATTTAAATTGTGTCTTTTGTATGTAACTGTTTTTATTTATGTGGAGTGTTGCTTTTTTTCTGTTTGAATGTACGAATGTTCAGTATGCATGTCTTATTTTTCTCAATATTTATTAATTTGATTAATATATTCATATTTATTTCATTTAGCATGTTTTCATGATTCTGTATTGTTTTTTTTTTTTGTGTAATTAAGTTCAGTACTATTTTATATGGAATGTTAGGTTTGTTTGTAAAATACAGTATCCATCGACCTCTAGTCCAAATAGTGCATCAGTAGATTTGAGTTGTAGAAATCTGTCATTGAGTTATTGTTGAGTGATCGTTTCTGTTCCTACAGTGAACTACTCTCGTCGGTGATATCCTGGGGCGATGAAGGACAGAGTTAATGATGATCTGATCTCAGAGTTCCCTGACAAATTTGGCTCCGTGTTCCTCGTGAGTATCTTCAGGCTTGTCATTTTGACGTCAAAACTGAGTCAAAAGCTTAAAAAGGAAGTTCTAGTGAAGTTCATGAATTGTATGAATTAGCAAATCAAGGCTAAAACAATACGGGTGTTGGTGCTTTGCTTAACACCACGTCTTCACACCTTGTTTCTCGTGTCACGTTTAAGATACGACGCGGCCGAAGCGGGACTACGAAGTGGACGGACGTGATTACCATTTTATGGTGTCTCGAGAACAGATGGAGCGAGACATCCAGGAGCATAAGTTCATCGAGGCGGGCCAGTACAACAACACCTCTACGGCACCAGCGTGCAGTCTGTTCGAGAAGTGGCTGAAAAAGTGCGACTATTAATCATTTTTATATCACATTGAATGAAATAGTGTATAAAATAACACTTTTGCTTCCAGAAAACGTCACCATATCAATAAACCTCTTTTTAGCAATGACTCGCAACATGATGGGTTTCAGGTCTTCAGGTTTGGGACTGTAGTTAAATGAATATTGTTTTCTTCTCGTCAGGGCAAACACTGCATACTTGATGTATCGGGAAATGCCATCAAAAGACTACAAGTTGCTCAGCTCTATCCCTTGCTATTTCATCAAACCAAAATCAGTGGAGAATATCATGTAAGTAACATAGATTCCATACACACACACCAACACACACACACACAGTCGTGTTATTAAAGCGTACATTTCCCTGTATACATGTTTATGAACATGATTTGGCGGTCATCTTTCTGACCATCAGACACTCAATAAAATAATCTAAAAGAAAGACTCATAAATAATTCAATTGTACTTAAATTGTATAAATACTAAACGACTCTGTGTATCAGGGAGTTGAACAGAAGGCTGACGGATGAACAGGGCAGAAAACGTATGAACGAGCCATGAAGCTGGAGCAGGAGTTTACCGAGCACTTCACAGGTCAGTCACCTCAAAAGAACCTAAACTCTGTATATAACAACATGCATTATAGGACAAGGTTTGAGTCCCATTTGCTGTTGTAATAACATTCACTCTTCTGGGAAGATGTTTCACTAGATTTGGAGTTGCTTCTGGAGATTCTTTTTAAAGTTTTTCTTTGAAAATGGATTTTTTTTTCTGTGGACTGTGGAAAACAAAGGCTTTTAAAACGACGACGCATTATAATTTTTTTTTTTTTTACGTTGCCACGACGTCTCAAAGAGCCGGAAAGTAAATAAACGCAGGTGGAAAATAACAAATATGCGGAAAAAAAATCGGAAGCATTTTCAGACGTTTCATTGTGGATGAGCAAATTTTGGAAAACGATTGAAAATAATCATAATAATAAAGTTACAAAAGTTACAAAACGAAACTCGACACGTTTTTGATGCCACCTCGTAAAGTTGGCGAATTGGGAGATAATCAGGTTGTTTTCTGTGTTTGTGTTGCAGCAATCATCCTGGGAGACACGTTGGAGGAAATCTACGATCAAGTCAAGCAGATCATCGAGGAGCAGTCTGGACCATACATATGGGTACTATCCAAGGAGAACTATGAAGCGCTGCGAAGCAAAGCCCATTCTCCCTTTTCTGTTTTATTATTACTCTTTTTTGTTTTTTTTTGGTTTTTCCTCAATTTTTTTTTTAACAATCTATTCCCTGATCCTGATTCAGTCCGGCCCTCACTCTCAGTTCCCAGCGACATGCCAGTGGGTGTTCCACAGATCTTCCAGTTTTTTTGGTTTTTGTTTTACAGAGAGAGAGGGGATGGATGCAGTGATGCCGAACCTGACATCCATTCGCAGGACTTTGGAAACGGTACAGTTCCTTAATGTTTAAGGGAGGATACTTTTTTACAGAAGAAGAGAAACATGGACTGAGCTGGATCTTTACATTTCCTTTTTTTTTTGTTTTGTTTTGTTTGTTTTCTTCCCTCATTGTGTATGATGTTGATTACAGAGTTGAATCTCAGGCATCGGAAATCATAAAATAGCAGACAGGAAGATTATAAACGCAAAACTTTGCACGTTCTAGCTTAAGAGCATGTCTTCTTTGACTTTTAGTTTCCTCCTACTTTTCTTTCCATCGTAGTTCCATGTTTTCACATTAATCCTTGTTTTTTTGTTTTGTTCACAAATACGTTCTATCGTCAATACTCGAGCGCTTGTTCTTTTTTTTTTTCGCATTTGTACAGGAACGGGTCTCATCGATGTCAATGTTTTATGGTTTTGTCCATTTTTCCAAAGTGTCTTACATACGGAACATCAGTTTACCTTTTTCCATGTAGAGAAGTCTGCCATTTGTAAGGAACTGCCATTTTGAAGGATGTCTGTGTACATCTGTGGCTGGAAAAAGCCGACGCGTAGCTAAAAGAAAATTTATTGTATAATGAAATCTTAACAGATATTTAACCCTCCACCAACTGCCTATTTTGTTACAATAAAAGTCTATAGTGAACTTTATGTAAGCACTAGTACTGCGGGAGTTCTTTTCTTTACATTATAGGACGTAAACAAAAAAAAAGGAACATGAGATTTTTCAGACTTATAGTACGGATATATATTTTTCCCTTTTTTTTCCGTTGGCCGCCTTTATTTTCTTACACTGACGCAGCGTACTGATCGACAGGAAGTGAAGTGTTTCACTGTGAAGAGCCAAACCCTCTCACGCTGTTCTTCACCTCAGTCGTCGCTCTGTAGACGTCCGTGCTGTGTGTGAGAGCCGAAGTCTGCTGTGTTTTGGATCGGCCCGAACCGGAACCACCACCTGCTTTTCCAAAGCCGTTCCAGGAGCTGCTCTGCTCGGGTAGCGAGACTATAGCGAGACTGATCGTCTTTTCACCTCAACACCTCTGCTTGTTAGGGACACTTTGGGGACTGAATAAATCAATCCATGTAAATAACCTACTGATTCATTCCATTGATCCGGACAAATCAGAGGAGGGACGGCTAATTCAACGAATAAAACACTTTCTCATACAGCACGCTGTTTGTGTGGGTTATTTAAAGGTGATATTTCGTTTTAATGCTCTTATTTGGAGTAGATACATATTTCTTACAAATATAACAGTTTGGGGACATTTTATTATTATAATATTATTTATTTAGTTACAGCAACCCAATCTTCAGAGCTTATTTCTAAACATTTTGAATTATTATGATTTTATTAGAGGTTTTGTGTAGCACTGGGAGTTTAGATACAGCAGTGTTCGTTTGGTGGCAGCTCATTACCCTTACTTATGCAGCTTTCTGATATTTGGATTTATTTATTTTTTAATCAATGGTCTTCTCCTTATTGAAACTTCCACTGATTAACACATCAGGTCTGAGTTGACTTTGGTGCTTGGCCCCTATATCAATATTTCTAGATAAGAAATAAAACTAATAATAATAATAATAAAAAAAATAACTCCAATTTACAGATGGATATGGTGGATTCTAGGACTCCACTTTGAGGGGAAAAAACGTGCTTCGGTATTTGAGAACGTTTCGCACCACTGAGGTCACAGAATCTGGATAAAATATAAAACAAACAAAAAATATGGATGAAAGTAAAACCCCATGGCGTATGCACGTTTTTATCCCTGTTTTGTGCCTACGCCACGTTTATAAATGAGACCCAGAGTGGTCCAGAGGTTAGTGGAAATGATTTATCTCACTCTAATTACTCGTCACTCTGGGGAATCATTTTAGCCCAAAACGAAACCATCTCCAGTCACCAAGAGTAAAACAATTTTGAATTAAATCTACAATCTTGGTCGAAGTCAGACTGAAAGTGGAGAATGTTGTAATGCATAATTTCTGAAGATCATGGGAATAAAAGGGAGATTGAGGCAATATTTGAGCAGAGGGAACTCAAGCACCTTTGTGAGGAACACCAACTTCCTAAACCTCACTGGACATGTTTGGGATGACCTGGAACAACCTGAACCTCAGACCCTCATCTCACTAAAGCTCTTGTAGCTGAATGAACAAAAATCCTCAAAGCGAGGAAAACTGTGGAAAGTCTTCTCAGAAAATTGGAGCTCCTTCTTATAGGAAACTGGAAATAAATCTGGAACAGGTTCATATAAACGAGGTGGTATTCAGAAGTTTTGAGACGAATGGCTTAATTAGGGCTATTCTGATCTAAGTGCATTAACACGTCTGTGAGAACAATTCACACGATATCACGTCCACACTCACCTACTCAGATGATCAGCTCAAAATTCACCATTTTGACACTATGATCCAGAACGAATCGCAGAAGGAGCTTTTCACGCTTCTGAAACACTTCCAAGACACGTTCCAGATGTGGCAGAAACACTGGAAGTGCTGTTTTTTTGTGTAAATGGACTTTTGAAAATGATGGTGTGTAAACAGAGCCGGTTTATTTATTATTATCGCCTGATTTATTTATTTTTGATTAATATTAAACAGTCACTTAATCAGACTTATTTATATGCACATTTAGATCACTAATAATTATATATACACAGCAAAAGAAGCAGTTCTTCTGGAAACCGACACTGAGAGTTCACACAGACTTTCACTGGTCACTTCTTGTCCTTAATTTGTCGGGACGCGTCTCTTATGCCCTCCTTCACCTCCCGGAGGAAACTGTCTCGAAGTCTCACGCCTCTCCGGCCAGCCTCTCCGGAGCGGATCTGGCGGGCGGCGTCCTTGCCGGCGAGCTGCACGCGGGTGATGGCGAAAGCTGTGAGCTGCGCCGCCCGGCGGATGGGCCTCGACTCGGCCAGCCTCTCCACCAGCTGCGCGTTGTTGATCAACGCGTACACGAGCCTCCGTAACACCATGACGCCGCTGTTTACACACACACACGCTAAACTTTATTTCCATATAAATATATAAATATATTGTATTTTAATAAACAGCATCTCATATACATCATTTCAGTCTCACCAGTGAAGCGGTCAAGGTCTCGAGCGACTAAACCAGCGCTCGGTGTTACACCATAAGTCTTCCTCGGCACTTCCGGTTTGGTTAAGTTCAGGTTTACTATCTCGCTCGAAGGACCAATTTTAAGGGAGTTTCACTATCTGGTGTGCGCTGATCAGGAGATTGTTCTCGCACCGTCGTGTCAGTAAAAAAAAAATAAAAAATACGGTACCAGGATTCAGAACACTCCAACTTTACTGGATTTAAGATTGATCGTGTGTGATTCTGGCTCTTTATACTCTTAATGGAGAACGGTGCACTGTGACGTCAGAGAAAACGCTTATCATGAGTGGTAAACTGTGTGTCTCCCTCTAGTGGTGAAGCGTGGAAATTACAACTGAATGGGAATCCTTTCCTACACTTTTTTTTAGAGCATTAAAAAGAAACATAAAATGTCTCTTATCAGGTTTTAAACCAGACCCCGATTATTTTTACAAAGCTTAAAGCTTTTGTGTGCGTTAATATATATTGTAGAATTAATGCATTAAGGTAAATATGTAATAAATATAGGTATTTATATATAAAAAGGTATAATCATTTATATTCATTTCATTTTATCCCTAACCCAGCCATTTTTCATAATAATTATAAATATTATTAAAATAAAAATATTAACACGTCTTTCTTAGATTTAAACTAATAGCTGAACCACTGAGGTACTAAATTAATTTGTATTTGATCGAGTGAAATAAGTATTTGATCCCCAATAAACCATATAAGTATTTTTTTAGATTTACATTTTATTCTGTCTCTCTCAGCAGGGGATTAAATAATTATTTCTCCCATAAGAGGGCGCCACAGCAGATCATCTGTCTCCATATTACTGTATTACATATTACTTATTCATCTGCCTCTGCCTTTTTCAAACCAACTACCTGCATGTTCTCCCTCACCACATCCATAAACCTCCTCCTGGTGGCTTCATCCTCAGCATTCTCCTACTGATATAAGTAATTGGAGCTTTAACATTTTACTGATTGCTTTCAGGTGGGAAATATGACTGCAATTTCTATCATGTTCGCCAAAGACGTTATGACCCAATCACGAGCCACCAATCACAAGATAGAACAAATTCTGCCTAGTAACAAGGATCTGATTGGACGTCGGCTCACTACAAAGTTTATATGCATTTTTTTATTGTTTTATTGAATAATACTGAAGTAAAAAAGCTTTTTTTTTTCTACTTTTAAATGCTTTACTGCCATGCTGTTTGCATTTATCTTAAAATCTTAAATCGTATCTCCCAATATTTTCATTTGGGCCAAATCATCCACCTCTTAATGTAATTGGAGTAATTGGAGCTTTAACATTTTACTGATTGATTTCAGGTGGGGGAAAAAAACACTCCTTTAATTCCCTGCAAGCTGCTGGTAAATTTTGGGGACATAATCGTCCCACTCGGCCTGGTAACAGTTTCCAGCCACCGGAGCGTCGAGGCCGTATTTCTTACGGAAGTTTTGGATTTGGAATTTTCCGCGATTGTCGCCGCAACGGTTGGACAGGACGGATTCAGTGCAGTTTAATGTTCCTGGCTGTTCATACACCAACCACACATAACGATGGGGGACCGGATCCTTTCGGAGGACAAGAGCCGATGTAGTCAGACATCACGCACCCACTGGAAACATCGTTTCCTTTTATATTGACCACCAGGAAGTGATGCCATTCTCTGAATTTGGGGTCTTTCTTGCTTGGAACGTCCGGATCAGTCAAGGCTAAAGTGTACAGCTTGGTGGGGTCGCAGCCTTCCCACTCGACCACTGTGGGCTGGCTCTGCACCTGCGTGGGTGTGAGCACTTTCCTCAGCTCGTCGATCTCCAGAGAGCCGTATCTAACCGTCAGGGGTTTCCTCGGCTTTTCCTCCACCTCAGTCAGGGACAGAGGACCCGTCCACTGCTCTATATCTACCGGCATTTTACTTATTTAGTATTAGAAACCCTGCAGACAGACTCATACACCTTCTCTGTGACGTCAGAGGTAACACTTATCATGAGTGGTAAACGGTGTATCTCCCTCTAGTGGTGAAGCGTGGAAATACAACTGAATGGGGAATCCTTTCCCACACTCATACAGGTAGAAATGATGAGCCTAATTTATTTATTTTTTTTAAGCATTAAAACAAAAACAAAATGTATTTTATCAGGTATTAAAACAGACCCGGATTATTTTACAAAGCCGCGTGCTTAAAGCTTTTGTGTGTGTTAATATATATATTAAAGAATTAAAGCATTAAGGTGAATATGTAATTAAATATATACATTTATATATTAAGGTATAATCATTAATATTCATTTCATTTTATCACTAACCATTTTTCATAATAATTATAAATATTATTAAAATAAAATAATATAATAATATATTTCTTAGATCTAAACTAATAGCTGAACCACTGAGGTACTAAATTAATTTGTATTTGATCGAGTGAAATAACTATTTGATCTCCAATAAACCAGATCTTTTTTTTTTTTTTTTATACAAGTATTTTTTTTTTAATATATATATTTGATTCTGTTTCTCTCAGCAGGGGATCAAATAATTATTTCTCCCAGTAGGGGGCGCCACAGCGGATCATCTGTCTCCATATTACTGTCCTCTACATATGCCTCTTTCAAACCAACTACCTGCATGTATTCCCTCACCACATCCATAAACCTCCTCCTTGGCCTTCCTCTTTTTTCTCCTTCCTGGTGGCTCCATCCTCAACATTCTCCTTCTGATATACCCCATGTCCCTCCTCTGCACATGTCCAAACCATCTCAATCTCACTTTCCTCACCTTGTCTCCAAAACGTCCTACATGTGCTGTCCCTTTAATAAACTAATTTCCAATCCTGTCCATCGTCGTCACTTCCAACAAACATCTCAACATCTTCAGCTCTGCTACCTCCAGCTCCACCTCCTGTCTTTTACTCAATGCCACTGTCTTTAAACCATACAACATCTCAGGTCTCACCACAGTCCTATAAACTTTCCCTTTTACTCTCACAGATACTCTTCTATCAAAAATCACTCCTGCTATCACTCTTCTAGACCCACTCCACCCTGCCTGCACTTTTTTCTTCACTTCTCTAACACACTCTCCATTACTTTGCACTGTTGACCCCAGGTACCTGAACTCCTCCACCTTCTCCACCTCTTCTCCCTGCAACTGCACCACTCCACTGCCCTCCCTCTCATTCACACACATGTACTCTGTCTTACTCCTACTGTCTTTCATTCGCCTTCTCTCCAACGTTAACCTCCACCTCTCCAGGCTCTTCTCAACCTGCTCCCTACTCTCACCACAAATCACAATATCATCGGCAAACATCATAGTCCATGGAGACTCCTGTCCGTCAACCTGTCCATCACCACTGCAAACAGAAAAGGGCTCAGAGTCGACCCTTGATGCAGTCCAACCTCCACCTTGAACCAGTCTTTCGTTCCTACTGCACACTTCACTGCTGTCACACTGTCATCATACATGTCCTGCACCACCTTCACATACTTCTCTGACACACCAGACTTCCTCATAAAATACCACAACTCCTCTCTTTCTCCACTCGTACGCCTCCTCTAAATCCACAAACACACAATGTAACTCCTTCTGACATTTTCTATACTTCTCCATTTCGCAACACACTCTCCTCACAAGTCAACACATTTCAATCACCATCCGTTATTGCTCTAACTTGTAGCACATCCTTCCCAGCTCAGCTCCTATATATAATACACACGCTCCTCCTCATCAATTGTTCATGAAGACAAATAAAATTTCAGGTTGTTGCTAAAAAAAAAAAAAAAAAAAGTCTGTTCATGTCCAAATTGTACATATTAAAAAAAAAAAATAAAAAATAAAAATGATACAAATTGTGTGTGTGTGTGTGTGTGTGTGTGTGTGTGTGTGTGTCGTTCTTTTATTACTGTTTGCATTTTTTAATAGACACAATTATAAAATAAAATGTACAATTGCACAAAAGGGCTGCTTCCATATCCAGCTAGTATGACTCGAAAAACAAATCCAGCATGATTTCCACATGGTCATGGTCTCTGAACGACTTCATACGGGGTTTTTATTAGGATTCCACATGATCATGAAGAAATCCAGGAGTGAAAGAAATAAAATATGAGCGGAAAGAAAAACAGTTCAGTCGTGTGCTTGTGTAGATTTTGTGTTTATCAGTGGTTTGATTAAATGCACTTTGTTACTGTACTTAAATAATGTCTTTGGCTACTTTCTATTTTTACTGAGTATTAAAGATTATGACCAACTTTTACTCTCGACTCATCTACATTTATGATTCGATAGATGTACTTTTTCACTTCGCTCTATTTTAATGGACGATGATGTTACCAATGACATTTTGCACCTCTGTTGAAGATCAATTCAACATTTAACACTCCTCTACCCACATCTGCTTCTGTGAGCGACCTTTTAGCACCGCTGTCCTCATTTTCAGTCCAAAATGAGCTTGAATTCATTCCAAAAGCTTTAAGAAACCAGCTTTTGTTGAAGTTGAATAAAAAAAAAAAATCCTTCTCTGAGACTCAAAGGTGCATCAAATCATTGATCTCTATTTGCTTTTACTTTATCAACAATTATTTACTTTCATTTAAATTGTCAGTTGAATACTAATCTTTCTTCTTTTGTGACATCATATTGTGGCAATATAAATAATAATAATTATATTATAATAATATATAATATAATGACAATATATCATATTCTCATTTTGTTTGTTGAACGTTCGCTGCACTACTTTGTCTTTTTTGTTAATGCAGTTTGATGTGTACAATTTGATTTGTGTTTTAGGAACTAAAACTTTACAAATCCACTGTTTTTTGGCTTCTCACTAACGTGTGTTTTGGTGTCGAGGACTAATGCATCTTTGAGTCAAATACTGTTCAAATCATATACTTGAAGACTTTTTTAAGACTTTTACTTGAGTCATATAGGAATTTGTAATAGGAATTTTTGTCGGTTTTGCAGTAAAGTATCTTTACTTTTACTCAAGTGTGCGACTCTTTACACCTCTGGTAAATATATAATGGCTGGAATGAATTTCCGGAGTAAGAACGGGAGCTTTGAGGATGGATTTGGACTGTAGTTAATATCAACAGTCTGCTACACTGACTCAGGACTACAGTTTGCTTCTGATCATCATCACTGCACCCCTCAACATCGTATATCTGTAATAAATGGACATTCGGTGGCACCCAGATGAGGATGGTTTCCCTCTTGATGGTTCCTCTCGAGGTTTCTTCCTTATGCATCTCAGGGAGTTTTTCCTCACCACAGTCTCCACCAGCTCGTTCATCATTACACTTGTAAAAAACATCTTCATTTTTTATCACCAAATTATCTGTGTAAAGCTGCTTTGAGAAAATGTTCATTGTTAAAAGTGCAATACAAATGAATTGAATTGAAATGGGAAAATGAAAAACTGGTGGAATAACTGATGCAGAACTCAAGTTTACTCAAATCAGTAACACTGCACTTGACTGGTTAAAACAAGCCGAACCCATGAACACACTGGGAGTGATAGTGGCCTCGTTCCTCCTCCAAAAATCATGTGTAAACTCTCTACAGTTTGTTGAAAACTTTTACACCCAGTCGTCCTGAATATGGATTATTTTTAAAATCATGTTTATTTCCTTTTTTGCTTCTGCACAAAATCACTTAAAAAATGAAGCTTTAAAAAAAAAAGTCAAATAAAAATGTCCATCCACGTGAGGACTGGGTCTCAGATGAAACAGCTGGTTCTAGCTGTTATTGGAGCCACCTAAAGATAAAACTGCCCCTGGCGCAGATCTTCAGTCACGTACACACCCATGTAAACAGCCCTATTCTGACCGTATCAGTAAAAATGGAGAAATGCTAAAGCTAGCATTCGGGTTTTAGCTTAGTGTACACATCGCTTTGTTGTGAACAGCGAAGAAAGTCGACTGTAGCAGCTGAGTGTGTGTGTGTGTGTGTGTGTGTGTGTGTGTGTGTGTGTGTGTGTGTGTTATTTTGAATACTTAAACACACATTAAACACATACACGTTATAAAGCCTTGTGGCTGTGCACAGTGTGTGTGTGTGTGTGTGTGTGTGTGTGTGTGTGTGTATACATGAGCACAAGGAGGCGTGTGTACATATTATGTGTGTGCATGGAGGTGAGTGTGTGTGTGTGTGTGTGTGTGTGTGTTATTTTCAATACTTAAACACACATTAAACACATACACGTTATTAAGCCTTGTGGCTGTACACGGTGTGTGTGTGTGTGTGTGTGTGTGTGTGTGTGTATGTGTGTGTGTGTGTGTGTGTGTGTGTGTGTTAATTTCACATGCAGATGCAGATAAGTCAGTGTTCTTCAGGAGTTCCTGGACTGATACTTTATCTGCTTAAACCAGTCCCAGTGTGACCTTCTCTGGTCTATTCAGTGTACGAGTGTGTGTTCAGGGTTCACATCATTTCCCATGTCCAGGCACCGGGTGGGCAGGAGGTGGACAGAGGCGTGGTGTGTGCTGTGGTCCTTTTTATGACTGGGTGGGGTGAAGAGTTAACACTTTTCTCTGTAAAACTGGGAGGAAGACAGGGTTTATCTCAGACTCTGAGTCCTTGTACATGTTCTGAAGCAGAAACTCCGCCTCTGATTTCATGTCACATTTTGCAGCTGAAAACGTTTCGAAAATGTAAAATTTACAGCAAAAGGTTTTCATTTGCATGTCTAGAGTTGAGCCTTTACCTCGGAATAAACATCTTCGGAACCTTTACTTTTAGAAAATGATCTAAATGACTGAGATCAAACGTGCGGCACCATATAATACGTTTTTAAGGTCAATATTTTCTAAGCATTATTATCAAAATTGGTAAAGAACATAAGCATTAAAAGAAAAACATTCCAAATATCACAAGGTCATTGCAAAGTCAAATTTCAGTCTTATTTACATACTTATTACTTATTGTGTATCCTGAAATCCATTTCAAATACCTAGGAAAAGTTTGATTAGTGGCTATTAGTATCAGTGAGTTGATCATGTCCCGGATCAGATCCTGAAAAGTAAAAATAAAATAAATATTTAAATATAATTGAAGACAAATGATTGAATACTTCAACACAATTAACACCATATCATTTAATGATGTGGTTGTGTGTATGTTTGTGTGTCTGTGTGTGTGCATATGAGTGTGTGGGGGTATGTGTGTGAAGGTGTGTGCATGGAAAAGTGTGTACAGATGTGTACGCACGTATGTGTGTGTGTGTGTGTGTGTGTGGTGTGTGTGTGTGTGTGTGTGTGTGTGTGTGTGTGTGTGTGCAGATTGAGGAGGATTGAATGTTAGTGTAGTTTGCTTCCACTGATACTCTTTTTATACACACACACACACACACACACACACACACACACACACACACACACACACACACACACACACAGATATCTGTTCCTCAGGTTCTCACGGTTCATGTTTGTTTGCTGAGCTCTGAGCTTCACTCACACAGATAACGAGAAACACTTCAAATTCCTCTATGATCCTTCATAAAGGTTTATGAGGGCTTGAAGTCAGTAACCCAGATTTCCTGAGCCCAGTGATTAAAGCGTAGGTGGCAAGTGAGAAAATGATGTTGCAGAACATCTCCTGCCATGCCTGCCTCACCTCTCCCGCCCCACCTCACCCCTCCCACCCCGCCTGCCTCACCGCTCCCGCCACGCCTCACCCCTCCCACCCCACCTGCCTCACTCTCCCGCCCCGCCTTACCCCTCCCGCCCCTCCTGCCACACTCTTCCGCCACGCATTGCCTTCACTCAGTTTCTGTTACACTTTTAGGAACTTTTTTGTTTGCTATTTGTTTTTGAATGAGAACTAAGCACTCTACAGGTTCCTGTTTTGGGAATCCACAGCACTGCACACAAGTCGTGACTGTTACAATAAACAACAGTTCATACTTTTAATTTCTCTGCTATTTACATGTTCAAAGGTGGCGCATACACAACAGTATTGGACACCTGACTTTTTTCAGCCACACATGGTTCTTCTCCAAACTTTCCCTTCACCTGAACTAGGAGACCCAAACCTGTTCCAGCATGATGAAGTCCCTGTGCACAAAGCCAGCGCCATGAAGATCTTTTCATGGGTTGGAAGTGTGTGGAAGATCTTGAGTTGTGTGCTATAGAACTCTGAACCTCAACCCTATTGAACAATTTTCCTTTCACCTAAAGTAAAGCCAGCTCCAGGAAGATTTGCTTTTCATGGTTGGAAGAACATGGAAGATCTTACGACACGATTTTTATCTCTGTATGATTTAGCGGCAGAATCCTAGATCTGTTTATAACATAACTAAACACAATCAAATATTTTTTTTTTATCTTATTCATGACCAACAGGTTAGGAGGATCAGTACAGATCTTTCTCATGTCACAGTGTGTTAAATGTCACTGCCTTCACTTGAATATTTACTTAAAAGTTTAGAAATGTTGATTGATGAGTAACCGGGGATTAAGGTTCTTTATTTAGCCCTATCAGAAAGAGCCTCAGATAAGGGCTTTATATGAAATTAAATCCATGTAATAAAAGATATCAACAGCTCAATCCTATCAGGCTTCTAGTTTTAATAATATTTTTTTTTCTTGTATTCACAACACCTGCTGCTACTTGTGTGTTCACAACACAGTGCCTTGGCCAGAGAAAACAAAATGAATCAGATAAACAATGGACAGAATATCACTTTCTCAGGCTTGACTTATCATCTGATTCCAGGTGCTGTTGGAACTCTCGTGTGTTTATAAAAAGCCAGTGTGGTTGAAGAATGCATACGTTTTATAATCCAGGGTTTCTGAGATCACCAGCTCATTATTAACATTCAGCCATTTAACAGAAGCTTTTATCCGAACAGAACCGTGCAAGATGACATCTGCTCAGGTTTCCGTCGCATGGATTACAAAAGAATATAAGAGTCACAGCAAAACACGAAGCGTGGTGTACGTGCAAGTGGGAAAAGGAGTATATACAATATATTGAAGGAATAATTCACTTGGGTGTGTGCTGTTGAGGAAATAATCAACAATAGGATTGAATTATGCAGAATTATTGTTCCAGGCCTGAAGAGCAAGATTTTACTAGCTCATCGATTTTCTCAAAGTCATGAGTTCGAATCTCAGCAATCCATAAGACCAAAAACACCAGATGCCGTATTGGACGCTTAAGACTTACACATTCTTTCCTAATGAATGATGACGGACCCCAACATGTGCTTTTTGTGAAACACAAATGACCATAAGGTGTATATTAATTGGCTGTGATGCTCGTACCAACACTGGACAACAACGTTTTACAATATATTACTTATTGAGGATTAATGTGAAGGCTCTTATATAGTTGCTGTACGTTAAAATACTGTAAAAACTACTAAAAGGTCTCACTTCACCTGCGATGACCCTGCCATAAAAACGTCATTGATGCTGGAATGGCATTAAAAGAACAAAAAATTCTGAATGAGTTGGAGAATGGCCTCGGAGAAATGTGGAGTAATTGGTAGCTTCTAAGAAAGAAAGAAAGAAAGAAAGAAAGAAAGAAAGAGAGAAAGAAAGAAAGAAAGAAAGAAAGAAAGAAAAGAAAGAAAGAAAGAAAGAAAGAAAGATTCTTGTTAAGGGCAATGCTACCATTCTGACTCTCTCTCTCTCTCTCTCTCTCTCTCTCTCTCTCTCTCTCTCTCTCTCTCTCTCTCGCTTTCTCTCTCTC
>JBCEWE010000025.1:0-15000 GCA_039877035.1 Silurus lanzhouensis
GGGCAAGAGGTGGGTGGGGCAGGAGGCTGCTTCCGCACCTGCAGTGTCAATTGCGATGGGACAGAAACATCATCCGGGCAGAAACACACCAGATGTCACCAGCAGTGGAAGGTGTGTGTGTGTGTGTGTGTGTGTGTGTGTGTGTGTGTGTGTGTGTGTGTGTTGGGGTAGAGGTGTGTTTCTTTGTTTTTGTGTTTGTGCTTCTATGTGTGACAGTCTACACATGATACGTCCTTGAAATTTTTTTTTACTAAACAGAGAAAACAGAGAAAAACACCACTAATGGAAGTGTGCTCTTGTTTATGACTTAATCCATCTAAACCCTGAAAGTAAGCACACAGTTTTCTTTAGATGCAGTACCTTCTCACCTCCATCACTACCTGACTTTACTAACACCCTTGTGGCTACATAAAACTCCACATAAATCTACTGGAACATCTTCTCAGAAGAGTGGAGCTCATTAGCAGCACTAAATGTGGAATGAGATGTTAAAAAAAATGCACATACCAAACTTCCATGTGTCCATAACTCTTTGTTCATACAGTGAATCAGTTTAACGTCTTTACAATACAGATGTTTGCAGAGTACCAGAATCTTTCTCTTCTTATATATAAAAATAAACGATAAAATTCACTTTGTCTGATGGAAAAGTTGCGCTCATTCTGAACGGGTTCATTCGCTTCCTCGACTGCAGGTCAGGAATCATCCCGAAGGTCCAGGCTTCCCTTTGATAATTACACACTCCGGTGTTGATTGGACTCAAAACCCCTATCAACAAGTCACCAGCTGGAGAATAGTGCCGAGGATAATCAGAGCACATAAATAATGCAAGGACCCGAGTAAGCCAGAGAGAGGGTTACAGAGTAACGCAAAGAAAGAAGGATGTACACAAACAATAGAATAAATAAATACAAAAGTAAACAAATCAAGTGAATAAATATAATATAGTGAGGAAGAACAAATGTAGAAGGTAAAATAATAAGTATGCAATAAAGGCAGGAAGGATTAAGGAAGGAAGGAAGGATTAAGGAAGGAAGGAAGGAAGGAAGAAAGGAGGCATGTGAGTAATTAAGCAAGTACATAACTAAGAAAAGCAGGTAGAAACAAAAGAAAGAAAGAAAGAAAGAAAGAAAGAAAGAAAGAAAGAAAGAAAGAAAGAAAGAAAGAAAGAAAGAAGGGAGCATACAAGTAATTAATTAAGTCAATAAATAAATAATTAAGGAAGTAAAATAAGTATTAAGGAAGTCAGTCTGCAAGGAAGGAAGGAAGGCAGAAAGGCAGAAAGGCAGGAAGGAAGGAAGGAAGGAAGGAAGGAAAGAAAGGAAGGAAGGAAGGAAGGAAGGAAGGAAAGTAATGAAACAGGTAAGTAAATAAAAAAGAAAGGAGGGAGGTAGAAAGAAATGAAGGAGGAAAGGAAGGAAGGGGTAGAAAGTAAGGAAAGGAAGAGAGGAAAGAAGAAAGGAAGCAGGTAAGTAAATATCTAATTAAAGACAATGCAAGTTTATGCAAGTAATTAGAAATATAATTTCATAATTTATTAAAGAAGGAAGGAAGCAATTATAAAAAAGTAAATGTGAAAAGATGGAAGTAAATAAGTAAGAGAAGTAAATTTGAATGAAAGGAAGGAAGGAAGGAAGGAAGGAAGGAAGGAAGGAAGGAAGGGAACATGTCACAGAAGATGACAAAAAGGTACATAAGTAACCAAGTAAAAGCAGAAAGAAGAGGAAAGAAGGAAGGAAGGATGCAAGTAATGAAGCAGGTAAGTAAATAAGAATGGAAGGAAAGGAAGGACATGAAGAAAGAATAAAAATATTTAGGTAAATATGTAAACAACTCAAGAAAGGAAGGACAATGCAAGTAATCAAGTATAATTATATAATTAAAGAAAGAAAGAAAGAAAGAAAGAAAGAAAGAAAGAAAGAAAGAAAGAAAGAAAGAAAGAAAGCAATTAAATAAGTAAATAAGGAAGGAAGGAAGGAAGGAAGGAAGGAAGAAAGGAAGGACATGAAGAAAGAATAAAAATAACGAGTTAAGTAAGTAAATAACTCAAGAAAGGAAGGACAATGCAAGTAATCAAGTAGGTAATTATATAATTAAAAAAGAAAGAAAGCAAATAAATAAGTAAATAAGGAAGGAAGGAAGGAAGGAAGGAAGGAAGGAATCGGCTAGCGATTGTGGTCGTAAAGTCGAATAGTCGTGAGTTGCATAGGTCATAAGTCGACGACTACCTGTAAATGAATAAGTAAATGACATTACTGTAAGCAGGTGTGTAGAAGAAGAAAGAACACCTCTGTGTGCGTTCACTTCGCTAGTAATCCAGATAACTCAGTAATCCACGTACAGAAAATGTGTGCATGTTTATTTAGTGACTAGTTCAGTATTACTGCAGGGATTAGACATGTACGGACTACACGTGTACTGGGGTTCAAGCTAATCCCGCTCGAATAGGGCTCCGAGTGCAGATAAATACAGAATAAAATGCGAAAAAAGAAGAAGAAGACAGCAGAAAGGACACACACCGCTATTAATCCATTACCCAGATTGATTCTGAATGGTACTCCAGCATCCTCTATTACAAGGAAATGTATCGGTTGCAGACTCTCAATCTCCCAAATCTCTTTTCACTATTTAATAGACGCGGCGTGGTGTACGTGCAAGTCAGGAAGCTTGTGAATATACAGTAATTAGCAGAGCTTTCGCGCTTCCAGCCACTCATCAGTGCCCTATTGTGAGCACTGCTGATAAAAAAGTGACAAAAAAAATACAGCTTCATGTTTTAGGACAACTTTTCTGTGGATTGAAAAAAAAAAATAATAATAAAAAAATGAACGAATGAATGCGGCATTATTTAGCGAGCCGAAGCTAGGTCTTTTGTGCAGCAGCTTGCCAGAGGTAACCCTGAGTGTCTCTCACACCTGTGAGACACATACGCTCGATCCACGCGAGGCGAGCGTGCCATGTGACCCACCAGATGCTGCGCTAGCGCGAAGAGGAACTACGAGTGAAAAGTTATACAAAAGAACCACGGATTTGCAGATTGTTCTACAGGAAAGGGTGGAACGGTGGCATCCATTACTGACTCACGGAAATTATTCCCGATCCAGATTGCAACGCGGAACTCGAGAACGTTAAGCGTGTTTTCTCAACCTCGGTGCCACCAACTGCTAAACCAGGACTGGGTAATAAACATATTTATTCATGTTCCCGTCATGAAGCATGGATTATGTACTGAATACGTCAGGTGATGTGGAAAAGCCTAAAAGACATCAACGAACGAGACATAGAGGAATGTGGGATTAAACATGGGACAGTAAATATATGTTGTTTTTTTAAGCACACACGCCATGTCAGCTGTTTATTTCTGCACCTGATTCATATTTCAAGTTAAACAGGATGATTAAAAAGGCCACTCCACTGTAAAATCGTGTGCAGAAACAAAAATGTAACATGGTGTGTACATTTATAAAATAAATTAATAAACAAAATATATATATATATATATATATATATATTTAAAAAAAATATATATTATTTAGTCTGATATATAAAAAATTAATAAATAAACTCCACCGAGTCTTAAATCGGCACCAAAATCCGCCATGATGTGCACGTCCGGCGATCAAAACCGTCCGTGTGGAAACATAGCAAAATTTCCGTTTGATGTCCTGATGATTCACAACATTTAAAAAGCCATCATAACTTTAAAATATTTACAAGAATAATTCATCTTCATGCTCCATGTTGAGTTTGGTTTTAATAATACTAAACATACATTTGCTTAAGCATTAATATTTGTTATGTTGATTAGAGTATTAAAATCTTGAAAAGTATTAAGTTAAGGTTCATTCAGAACAGATACAAATTTACGATTAAATTGGGATTAATCACGAGTTCACTAATGACAATCATCACATACACAATATACATTATATATATACTGTATATAATATACATCATAATACACACACACACACACACACACACACACACACACACACACACACACACACACACTTTTCTATTTAATCACCATGTTCATGCTTTTAGGGACAATTTAGTGGTTAAGGCATTGGACTTTGGATCCGTAGGTCATGAGATCAAATCCTAGCCACACTAAGCTGCCACTCCGGGCCCCTGAGCAAGGCCCTTAACCCCATAGCTGCTCAGGTGTATGAATGAGATAAATATAAGTCACCCTGAAAAAGGCCGCCTGCCAGTCCACACCTGATGGCATCATGTTGCCTGTTTGAGACGCTCACGATACCCCACATTCACACCGCCGCTTTGGGATCAGACCCCGTGGGTGGTACAGGTGCAAAGAGGGCAACACTGTTCATCACACCGGGGCAAAAGAAAGTAGTGAATCTTACAGAGGTGCCGGAACATTCCGAGGGAGAGATGCGTTTTTTCTGTTTGTGGTAATAAATGTATGTTCAAACAATCCATTCCAAAAAGAGCCCTGCATTATTGATATGAATTGAGCGAAGCCTCCAGCGTGGAGATCATAAAAGACTCATCTAAATTCACGGGCCCCTGTCGCCATAATGTTCACCCACCCACACTCTTTCTTACATACACACACACACACACACACACACACACACACACACACACACACACACACACACATATTTTAATACACTTTATTTTGCCTTTATTTGATATACATCTCTTATTTCCTATTCATACGAGGAGTCGAGGGGAGAATTGACGATTGAACGCTGGTGTTGAATTTCCAAGCGAGGGAATAAAACATTCACCTATAAGGTTATGGGAAAGTGAAGATGTCAAAGAGAGAGAAAGAGAGAGAGAGAGTGAGAGAGGAAGTATTCCTGATACGGCTACACGAGCAAAGTTAAATATGTGACTCTGCTCTTCTCGTTATTATCCCCTGCGGCTCAGCGCCATCTTTCATCATGCAGGTCACATAAAACACGCTTAAAATATAATCAAATGATGGAAAGAGCACCAGGACCAGTGTTCGGGTGAATAATGCATCACGGTAGAGCTACACGATTCTCTTTAAACCTCCATCGTTCGTTCTGGCGGAGGAGTCTGTGGCCTGGCGCTTGTCAACGTTACAAAGAAAGCGGGGGAAAAGATAGAGCGTTTTTTTTTTTTCCAGAGCCGAGATACCGCTATCGTTTTCTTCATATCATCTCGCATCTAAGCAGCAATCATCATTTATATCTCAGCATCAAAATCTACACAAATTACTATCAATCTAAACTATGTGGACCAAATGTTTGTGGACACCTGAGACTAAGATTGATATGGGCTCATAATGAGCTTCACTCCTCTGGGAAGATAGAGATTTGCACTCTTTCAGTTATGAGAGGGTTAATAAAGTCATCTATCTATCTATCTATCTATCTATCTATCTATCTATCTATCTATCTATCTATCTATCTATCTATCTATCTGTCTGTCTGTCTGTCTGTCTGTCTGTCTGTCTGTCTGTCTGTCTGTCTGTCTGTCTGTGTGACATGACCAGGGGAGCAAAAACTTTTGGATACGATTGCTGTAAAACAATCTCGGAGATATGATTTGTCACTGCTGATAAACCCACTGGAGGACGACCTTGACACGATAACTCAGCTTGAAACGAGCATCTGTAGTCGACGGAAGCGTTTTTTTATCCTAAAATGTCACAGGTTCAAAACAGCAAATGATGACCTCGGGCTGGTGAAGGTTGTTTAACCCCTGTGTGTGTGTGTGTGTGTGTGTGTGTGTGTGTGTGTGTGTGTGTGTGTGTGTGTGTGTGTGTGTGTGTGTGTTATAAAAAGGCAGATACAGTAATAGACACCATGCGGTGGGAAGAATCTCTGTGGCCTTGGTGTGTTAAACAAAACCCCTGACCTGCTGTCTATCTCACTGATGTTTCTCCAGTAAGAAGAAAGCGCTTTCAGGGTTTTCACATGCCTAGCGTTATGTACACTGACATTCTTGCTAACGCGCTCATCCTACAGGCTAGTCGTCTAAATGAACACACCCTACTTAGACGTCGAGTTCGGCACGGTTGGTTTGATGGAGCTACAGTAGCTAAATGACCAGAGGTGTGCTGCTAATTCTGGCATAGCTGAGAGGCGTTAGCGTTAGCAGCTGGTCTTGTGCAGCTGACTCGATGCGATGAGTGATTACTGGCATAATTAATGTGACGCAGACCCGGTCAGCCGGCACCCCTCCTTTACTGTCAGGCTGGATGAGGGGAAGGAAGGATGACACGGTTTAACCTCACATGTTCGGGTCTCGACAGACAAACACCAGTCTCCCCAGGGCACCAGGCAGCCACTCAGCAAAAACCAACAGGAATGACATGAGTACTGCTGAAAATTTAATCACACGAGAGTGTGTGTGTGAGAGAGAGAGAGAGAGAGAGAGAGAGAGAGAGAGAGAGAGAGAGAGAGCGAGCGAGAGAGAGAGAAAGAGAGAGAGAGAAAAAGAAAGAGAGAGAGAGAGAAAGAGAGAGAGAAAAAAGAGAGAGAGAGAGAGAGAGAGAGAAAGAGAGAGAGAGAGAGGTAAATCATTCACGTCCCTGTTTTCAACTTTTACATTATTTTCAAAATGTAGAAAAGAAAGAAAGAGAGAGAGAGAGAAAGAGAGAGAAAAAAAAAGAGAGAGAGAGAGAGAAAGAGAGAGAGAAAAAAGAGAGAGAGAGAGAGAGAAAGAGAGAGAGAAAGAGAGAGAGAGAGGTACATCATTCACGTCCCTGTTTTCAACTTTTACATTATTTTCAAAATGTAGAAAAGAATGAAAGAGAGAGAGAGAGAAAGAGAGAGAAAAAAAAAGAGAGAGAGAGAGAGAAAGAGAGAGAGAAAAAAAAGAGAGAGAGAGAGAGAGAAAGAGAGAGAGAAAGAGAGAGAGAGAGGTACATCATTCACGTC
This sequence comes from Silurus lanzhouensis, assembly GCA_039877035.1. NCBI lineage: Eukaryota > Metazoa > Chordata > Actinopteri > Siluriformes > Siluridae > Silurus > Silurus lanzhouensis. The sequence continues at coordinate 6,885 of JBCEWE010000025.1, forward strand.
CCTGTTTTCAACTTTTACATTATTTTCAAAATGAAGTCAGACATAAATAAGCAAACAAGTAAACAATCAAGACAAAAAGAAAGAAGGAAGAAAGAAAGAAAGAAAGAAAGAAAGAAAGAAAGAAAGAAAGAAAGAAAGAAAGAAAGAAAGAAAATAAAGGAACATAAGCAACACCTTAAAATTTATAATTATTAAAATTAATTAAAAACCATCAACCAACCAATCATGAATACATGAATTAATGAAGAAAAATAATCTAATAAATAAATAAATAAATAAATAAATAAATAAATAAGGTTTTATTTAAAGTAGATACCTTTAGTAAAAACAAAGTGGAAAAGTGAAATAAAGTGAATATAAATATGAATATAAGTCAACAAAATACATAAACAATCTAAAGGAACCAAAACAATTTATAATTTATTCAAAATAAAACAAATAAAAAACAATTAGGAATAAAATGTAAACATTAAATAAGAATAAATATATTCTTAATATATAACAAGTCTAAACAATTGTGCAAATATTGTTTTTGCATTTTCACTATTTCTATAGATTTATTATTATTATTATTATTATTATTATTATTATTATTATTATTATTATTATTTTATAAATGATTAACACAATCAACTTAAAAACAAACAAACAACTATTCAATTAACCAAACAACCGGAAAACCAACCTATGGATCTATCAATCAATCAAATAAGCCACCAACCAATTAACCAACCAACCAAACAAACAAGAAAAAGCTACCAAAAAACACAACAAACAAATTAATAATAATAATAATAAAATAATGAATAAAATCTGATATATATAACAAACTCACTTTGTTTAAGTTCTCGAAGTTCACTGATGATTAAATGGAAATTATTTTGAAATCATAACAAAAAGATCATGAACTGTGCAGCCTCCCAACAAGAACCATTTACACACCAAAATTATAATACAGTCAAAGAAAAACATTAATAACTAATAATAAAGTTCTGTGACTAAAAGCATCTTGATTGAAAATGATGCAGTGAGTCCAATAGTGAGAATCGAATCGTGTGGAAAAGCAGAAGAAGAAGAAGAAGTGTTTTTCTCCCACATCACCACAACATCCCACCACTCCCTGCCTACCTGAAAGCAAAGTTTGTGGCGAATTCCCCGTGTCGAGGCACTCTTAGCGATAATTGCTTTAACATTTGTTCCAGGTCAAGTAGTTAAGTGTGAATAATGACGTGTCAAAGCTGTACAGTAACGGCATCAATAGAGCAATTACCACTTAGCCAGGCATTATTAAGACACAAAAGCACATTATCCTCCACGCACAATATAATAACAGAGAAATTGGGTCATGAAATGGAATGCAGCTGTCTGTGATTGGGCCAGGTAAACGCAGCCAAAAGGTGGGCTTGGAAAATTATTCCCACTGTGTTAAAAAAAGCACACACACACACACACGGCTACAACTGGATACAGATTGAATCTTTTTCCGTTGCCAGAATTCCGATCCGGAACGATCCGCCGTCTCCTATTCATAATCAAATTCCTCCTTTTCTTTTTTTAAACGAATCACATCCACATCGCTTCGCGGAAGCATCCCGGCAAAATGTTTCTCTTTTTCCTTCCACGAAATTGAAACGGATCTCGACTTCCTGACTTTCTCGCTGCGTTCTTAATTAACTGACACCGGTTTGAACCGAGACCCTTAAGCGTGGGACTCGAGCCTGAACAAAACCGACAATGATTCAAGTCTTATTAGAAACCTCCTTTGGTATCATATCCCTATTCTTTCACTCTGCTTTTTTTCCTGACCTTGAAAAGGCTGGAGATAATTAACAACGAGAATATGAAAATTAATCTTGCTGGGTGAGTGGCCTGCTCCATAGTGTAGGTGGTGTGAACATTGCTGATGTATTCATTTCAAAAAAATATATATAATTAATATCTTTTTTTTTTTCCCTCTGGTTCTTGTCTCAGATGAGAAAGACCTCATAGGGCTACTTGATGGACCACGACGAAGGGGAATCAGCAGCGGGGAGTTGAGATAATTGAGGAGGAATTGCTTTCGCTGTGACAATGAAACTTTGTTCCTTACAGCTAAAGGTTTGGCGCAACCTCGAGCCAACATTTCTTCTTGTACATTCTTTAAAGAAAGCAGAAAGCGGCTTTGGTCTTCGTTGCGCTACTTGCTCAGTGACTGGAGGCCGTGCTTGATCGCATCGAGACTGGAGAGTTCCTACAAGAAGCCTTGATGGAGTTTAAACATCTCAATGCTTGGAAGATTGTTCAAGTCAAAATATCTGATGTTCCCAGTAAAATCACGAATCGCATTTGTGAGATGTTAAAAGCAAAGCGAATGAGACAATTGGTGCAGCTTGGAATTTACATCCATCATCCTGAAAGCGATTCTTTTAATCTATTACTGATGCTGCAAAGAGAACCACCAGGTGGCTCTAGATTAAGAGGAAAAACCCGTGATCTGCTGGTGCTGGGACACATTCTGAGGACTGATCCCCCCTGCCGAGTCCCTTGGGCGAGCATATCTGGTGTTGAAAGCCCCAAAACATCCACAGGCCCCAGGAACATTACTGAGTATGTCTCAGCATGCATCCTTTGGTTGTATTTGGGAAGCTACCATCTGGCTCATCAATGATTTCTGGAACAGCCTGAGATGACAACCAAGAAATGATTGGTGGAAACTGTAGAGACGGTTGACAGCACATAAAGACGGTACCTAAGGTTCAGGAAAGGTTAACACCCCTACCTGAGTTTCTGTGAAGGAAAAGCCAAAATCGACAAGGAGATCCTCAACAAAATACCCCAGGGATTCTACCGGGGGGAGAGGATGAGATTCCCAACAGGACTTACTTGAAAAGTTGATGTCAATAAACAATACAACATGAATCTGCTGCAAGATTTGTAAGGATGCGCATTTATAAGGCCGAGAAGAAACATCAAGAGCAGAAGAGAGCAATAAAGTGCAAGAATACAACACTTTGTGAGACCCAGTAGGAGACCAGCCATGAAGCCACCCACAGAGCACAAGACCTCCTCGCACCAAAGGTAGGGACATACCAAACCGACACCAAAGAACTAGCCCTGAGGAATGCCGACTGTGGTGTCGCCTCACATCACCTCGCATCACCTGCGTCGGGGCAAAAAAAGTGTAAAACACAGCGGACAGACTACAACAGACGCCCAACTAGTGTGTACGTTCTGCGCTTGCATGAGGGAACAGAACGGTCCCATTCCAACAGGTGGCAGTAGTCTGTATTCAGCATCCAAACAGAGAAAGAGTTAGAACTGTAAAAAAGCAGCGTTTACACCTGCCACAATCACTACTGATGGATTCGTGTATTTTTTTAATCATGTCTGCTAAGTTGCAAATGGCCCTTGCATTGTCAGCTCTCAGTGTTCTTCTTGTGGATAAAGAAAGACAGAAACATTTAAGGAGAAACCGCACTAAATGGGTGGAATCATAGATACAGAAACAACAGGCCCAAGGTTTTTTTTTTTTTTATGTAAGACACCAAAAAAACAAAAGCCTACCAAAGCTTAAAAACCACCCGACCGTCGGCTTGGTGTGTCCCGGGCTTGAGGCTCAGCAGTCCAGGAAAGAAGGATAAAATGCCCCCCAGCCAACAAATAGAGCATTTGGTTACAATCTGAGACAGAAGTCTGATATGTCACACAAACCATAAAGGCACATGCTAGGACAAACTGGTGATCTGGAGAATCTCTTCACAAAACCCTGTCCAGAACTCGTTTTGGCAAAATGGAGTAGTTCCGAAGCAGTCAAGGCGATCAGACAAATTCTGGATCCCCAACAAGGCGAACTAGTTTTTTTCAGATCAGGAATGAAATTCTCTTATTCTACTACTTCTTCTGTCTGACTACTTATCTTCTATTAATCCTTTTTTAAATGTGTCTTGAATTGATGAATTGTGCAGATGAATCCTGAAGGTCACTAATGAAGGCGAGTTTACGGCATCGGATCAACCAATGATCAACCAGTTCTCTAAAACAGGTCAAAGGTGTAGAGTACAGGAAACTAGTACAGCACAAAAAAAGTGTGAATCCTGTTTGATCTCTTGCAATCGATATACAGTACATACAGTAATGTGTACATTTGTGCTGTTGAAAATCATAGATGGCGTACAGAAGAAATTCAGCCTTGTGCTTTTTCCATCACCGTGACCCAAACTGTAGTTTACATCAGGAAACACTGAAACCGTGTGCCTCATACTGACAACACGACTAAACATTTCGAATTTCAAATTACCCATGTGTTCCAACCCCCAATCATGAAACTTTATAAATGACTTGACTACCAGATCAGTTCTCCAAAATATAGAGTATTAGATCTTCTAAGCAAGTCTATGGTGCAGAAGAAAGGGTGAGTTGTGGACTAATTCCACCTTCTCACTTCTCAACTGGTGACACTGTTCTTGTGTATTTGTGAGCAGCTAAAATAAAAGGCCTCGAGAAGATAATGACTACAAAATTGAACACAATTGAAGAATTTTTTTTCTTCAGGATTCCATAGCTAGTTTACAAGGTCCCCAGTGATAACAGTCAAGTGGGGAGGAAAATCAACTGCTACCTTTAAAAGTGACTCAGTTTTTCAAGACCCAGGGTGAGATTTGAGAATGTGAAAAAAGCAGGAACCGCCAGTGTAATGTGGCGTTGACAGCAGAAAGCATGGACGAGGTGTATTCTGCTTACCTGGGCGAGTAAAGATTCCAGAGCATAACCTCCACAACAGTCTGTCCTGACCTAGAAATCTTTTACCAGACAGGTGATTATAGTAGAACTGACAGTGCCCTGGGAAGAGTGCATGGAGAAGGCATCTAAAGGAAGAACAACAAGTACCAGCAGTTGGAGAAATACAAGAGCCAGGGGCTGGGACGCTCTATGGGGGCTTTAAAGGCCATTCGCTACGTGAAGTCTTCACCCAGCTAGATGTCTGGGGTTGGAAAAATGAGGGGGGCCATAAAATGTATGATACTTTGAGCGAACTACAAGGTGGCCCTGGTTTAAAAGTGGAGGACTGACCACCTTTGAAGGTCAACCGGTCAAGTGTGTGTGATGTTAGACCCCAAAGCACCAGCAGACTCCTGGGGAATTGCAAGAATTTATCCAAACATGTACAGTGTGTGCATGATGTATTTGAGAAACGTTTCTTAATAAATCCAACTGATTTCTTCACATTCAAACGGATCTCACTTCCTAGCACGATGTTGACACATCAGCTTCAGTCAGGAAGCGAACGACTTACTGAGAAAACAAAGTTGTCTCATTAACGATATTAATCAGTGTGTTATAACTACACCACTCTTTTATCTTGTGACGGATGTGCCACTACGAGTTTAATCATCTCCCACAGAAGCCAAGGCAAACACAAGCGCGAAGGCGTAAAGACGGGACCTCGAGGCCAAACCAAATACGCCGCGTTGGGTACGCTGGCTAAATCGAGTCCTGTATTCGTAACCCTTCGAGTCATTCTTTGTGGTGGAGATAAAAGGATCTTGTATATCATTTTAATGTAGATAAATGTCGACAAATAGATCTTTTAGAGTGATATCTTCTGGACGCTAAATCAACTTTCCTGATTGGAAGAATTTCATGACTAGACGTTGTTTATATACTGTAGCTGTATGTGCTGGTACACGTGTGTGAATACGTGTGAGTGTTGTGGGATGAAGTAAATGATGCATTACTTATTCCTTTTTAACTTTTAACCTCGTAAGAAGTTTTTAGAATACGTATTTATAGGATAATTCACTTTTCTCGTTTTTGAAATTCAGTTACTCTGAAGAGCAAAAGGAGGAAAAGAGGAAGACCAAGGAGGAGGTTTATGGATGTGGTAAGGGAAGACATGCAGGTAGTTGGTTTGAAAGAGGCAGATGTAGAGGACAGGGGGGGTATGGAGACGGATGATCTGCTGTGGCGCCCCCTAATGGGAGAAGCCGAAAGAAGAAGAAGAAGAAAGAATTCCCAATGGGGTCATTTTCTGTAAAAACCTCTTTTATGTTTTTTGTATGTTCTGTTTGTTTGTATGCGACAAACTTTAAACAAAACTATGAATGTCCACTTTATTTTCACCTAAAAGAATGAAAAACACTTTTACACACTCGTGGCAACTGGACTGTTTCTCCAAACATTCAGATAAAACACTTTGTGTTCCTCTTGGTAAACTTGCCGACGATGTTCTTCACTGGTTGAAGATTCTTTCATGTGATGCAGTTCATCCCAGAGCAGTTCAGTGGGATTTAGGTGCGGTGACTGGGCAGGTGGTTCCATGATAAATACACTCCAGACGTCTGTTTGCTCTCTAAATAAGACTAACAGAACTCAGACGTGCGATTCTGCTCATCGTCTTCTTGTATGGTGAAGTCGCTTCCAATGACTGAGACTGAGATGAGTTGTTTGTTTGTTGCATAGAAACAAAAGGAACATTAATATGTCTCATATGTGTATTTAATTTGTGTGTAAATAATTACTAACTGGACCAATCATTATCCAATTACAAAGATCCACAATAATGCCATGCATTCCTTTTTTTCTATATTTCATATATATTTTTTTGTATATTTATATTTTCCTTTCTTTCTTTCTTTCTTTCTTTCTTTCTTTCTTTCTTTCTTTCTTTCTTTCTTTCTTTCTTTCTTTCTTTCTTTCTTTCTTTCTTTCTTTCTTTCTTTCTTTCTTTCTTTCTTTCTTTCTTTGGAAGGGGGTGGGGATTCTCTGGTATTAATGCTGATTGTACCAGAAATAAAAAAAGAGAGACAGTCCATTTCTTATTTAAAAATATTTGTAATAAAATTGTAATAATTTGTTCATTTAAAAAAGAAAAGAAAACAAAAGAAAACAAACAACAAAAAATGTTATATATATATATATATATATATATATATATATATATATATATATATATATATATATATATATATATATATATATAAAATGATACAAAAAAAGTCCCTCATTAAAATAAAATAAACACCCAGTTCTCTACACAGTCCCAAAAAAAGATTTTTTGGCCTATTTTCCTTGCCGTTTTCTTCCACACCTTCCATCAGGATTGTTTTTTTTGGATTGCCTTGAGGCTTTAGGACAATGAACAGAACGATGTGAGACGTCTCCAAACCGTCCCTTATTAACATCGGGAAAGAGGGAAAGTCGAGCGGACAAAGAACTTTTTAACCTTCTTTATACTATTCGTGATAATATTTCTGTGGCTGAAGGAATACGGACAAAATAAAAATATAAAATGAAATAAAATGAAAAATATTATACTAATATATATATATATATATATAAACAATAATAAGTATATTAAATAATTATATAATTACACAATAATATAATAATAATAATAATAATAATAATAATAATAATAATAATAATAATAATAATAATATGATCTAGAAGATGAGGCCACTATGAAATGAGAAAAAAAATGAAATAAAATAGAATAATGATTAAGCTTTAAAAAAAACCTACAAATATTTATATATATATATATATATATATAAAATAAAATATATAATATATATTATTAATGATAATAATAATAATAATAATAATAATAATAATAATAATAATAATAATAATAATAATGGAAATCATTACAAAATTTTAAAGGACAGGTTTTTACAATAAACCCTGAATAAACGAGGCTTTAAGGAATTCAAGACGGGTTTGGAAAGAGCATTCAGGACTGTTGCTAGGGTGAAAGTGAGATTTGACAGACAGGCAGAATGTGGCATCTGATTGGTCCAGAATCTAAAAAGGGTGGGGCCACCTATTGTGCAATAAAATTAAGCACGAGGAACAAAAAAAATAAATAAATAAAGCAAAATACAATGAATGAGCTGAACAGCCTCTTGTCTGAAATCTCTCCCTGCTTCTCTTTATCTATTTCTCTCTCCTTCTCCCATCATCTCTCTCTCTCTAAGAAAAACGTGTATTAGGTGGTTAAAGGTGTAGAAAAACATTTACCAGTGATGAAAAGAGGAAAAATAAAATGTGGCGGTGTTTTAAAGTGTAAAAATGGCCCTGTATGAATAAGACTATTGTTTAACTGAAGAGTAATAAAGCACTCACACACACACACACA
>JBCEWE010000025.1:20000-25000 GCA_039877035.1 Silurus lanzhouensis
TTTCATTTACTCTACATTTTCCTAATTGATGAAAATAAATTATTATTTAAATCTTTCCTTTTTTTTTTTTATCAACGGACACTTTAACTAACAAAAGTTTGTGGACACCTGACCCAGGATTGGTATGTACTTTTTGAACATGGCTGTGGATAAATGTAGCTAATGAAGTTGATTGGTTTATGTAAGTATTTATTTATTGAATTGTTTGTAAGTTTATTACCATTAAAGAGATCTCTGTCTATAAGAGCTTTGAGAATTAGTGCTTTACAGTGTTGTATAAACTCGAATTTATTGCAGACATACAGTAAAGTCTACAGCCAGTATAAAACTATGTCATGAGTAATCGTCTTTTTCTTATGGCAAGATTAGGAGAAAATCAAGAAGAAAGTGTGCACCAGATATAAGTTGGCGCTTGTTGCATCGTTTTTAAACGGTAAAAAAATAATTATTAATTTGATGTGTAGATCGATTTAAAAACTGTTTCTCGAGCGCAACGTATCACGACACCGAGGCGTGTCCTGAGAGTCACATACAATACAGATTAACATGGCAGAGGTAGAGCTGTAACTTCCTGCACACACAACAGGAAAAGATCATCTGGTTTTTGTCTTCATTTCTATTTATTTATTTATCTCTTGCACTGCAAAGGCCTGTTTGTGAAAGGGTCGTGCACTAGGAGTCAGAAGGCTCTTATATAAACTGATGATTTGCTGTCTGTCCAAAGCAACGAAATAAAAGTGCAGAAATAAAAATCTGTAGCGTATTAAACTGCAGTGCATCATTGATTTTCCATCACATTGTATTGCATTGAATTGAATTGAAATCGGAACACACGGCATCGTATTGCATCACAATACACATTTTATATATATATATATATATATGATTAATGTGTGGCCTCTTGAAGCTTCTGAATAAAAGAGATTTTTTTATCAATCAGTATATTAAATCCTGGTTAAACGAAGGTTACAATCTAACTAATGAACTTTTACTATCTTTTAATTAAAAACAGCTTTTAAACCGAATCCAGGTATATGAGTGTATGTAGCGGGTCGGGGTAAAAAGCTGCGATTGTAAGATCTTTAATTAGTTTGAAAAAGTTAAAAAAGGTAAAATGTGCTCTTGCATGAGTCACAATCAGACTTACTGAACTTCTGTAAGAAACCTCACGTCTCTTCCCCTCTCGTGAGTCATGTGGTGTGGTGTAGTGCAGTGAGAGTGTTTCCAACATGTGGAAAGTCACTGCATTCCATCTGTGTTAATCTTCTTTATTGCGCTAATTGGTTGAGACGACAAGAAAAGACGACGTTAACAAGGTAGGACAAGACGATATAAGACGAAATAGGAATCATTTTCTCTCATTATATTATCATTTAACATTTACATTATCTCATATTTTTTCTTATATTTTCTTTTCGTTTGTATTCATAGTTACTTTTATCCAATGCATAATTTTTCGAGCAGCCGGTCAGATCCACATTTCACTGCAAGTTGTATTCTGAATAAAACTATGTGAGAAATAAAATAATCTAGAAATCATTAAATAAGATGACAAAGAAAACGAGGCAAGACGATATAAGACAATAAAAACAAAGAAAGACAAGGAAAGGCAAGTCTGTATTAGACTAAATAAAAAATATACTAAATAAGACAAGACAGTATTAGACAAAAAAAAATATGAGACAATATAAGATGAGACAAAATAAAAAAAAGAATGGCTAGACAATATAAGAGATGAAAAGGACAAGATGAGACGATGTAAGACAAGACACAAAAATACGACAATATAAGACAAAAACAAGACGAAACAGTACAAGATGAAAAAGACACGACAAAAAAGAACAACGGGTTCCGTTATTGCGATTTGCAAAACTTTGACAAATTTCAAAAATCGGCTAAAATCGAATCATTTTCAAAATAATTCGAAACAATTTCAGATTTTTTGTTCAATAAAAGGTTGTACTGTATATTTTCACAACTAAAACCGCAATCACTGTTATCCCCTGGTCAGAATGAACGCTGGATTGTGATTGGATGGGAGCAAATCAGGTGTGAGTTCTGGTAGTTTGCGTTTCTTAGTTTCTTCAGTAGTGTTCTGAATGAATGCATTGCTTATAAACACCTGTAACCATAGTAACATCCAGTTTCCTGTTCTATCTAGAGTCAGACAGCTATTTCAGACATTTCCTAATGACCTTACTGAGGGAGGAGTTTTGCAAGTGGTTGAACTTCTATAGTAAAAACAGTGATTTGGAGAAACTGGAGATGAACTCCAACAGCTTCATTATATCTCATTCAGTCATCAATGACATCGTGGTGACCATGGAATAAGGTGATGATCCATGGCAAGGTGTGAGGCTTTACATCACTTTAATGCTCTCAGGTGGTTCTTTGCCTCACCAAGTATGACAACCATGCCAGAATAAAAAGAACCTACAGAAGAGGTTAAATCTAGAACCTTCAAAAGTTCTGGTAGAGGAACATAAGTAAGATAGCTCAAACTAAATGATCCAGTCATCCTCTATCTAGAACTGACTTGTAGCTCTAGAGCTGTTAAATTCATCCCTTTCTTTTTAGTTCCTTTAATTGTAATTTGAGATAAATGCACATTTTCGAAGATTAAAGGCCCTCCACAATCTCCTCCTCACAAGGCTCACCAGTGAGCTGGTTGATGATCACTGATCTAAAGTATGTATTAAAGATGCTCGGAGATGTTCACTGGATGTTTCTACGCTCTTGAACACACTGATGAGTCTGTGTTCTCTCTAGTGAGCTTTGGGAGCATGAGCACAGCCTGTTTAGCAGTCTTTGAGTTTTATGTCCTTTTGTTTGCCCTGGCCAGCTTGTCGCTCTACACACACAAAGAGCGTCTCCTTATGTTCCTGGTGCTGATGGGAGCCTGGTGTTGGCTTCCACTGAGTCTGTTCAGCACTGACGAGGTCTGAAACTGGTGATGGAGTGTATATTCTTTCTGCTATTGTCTAGGTTTAGCAAATAAATGCTAGGCTCATTACATGTGGGTTAACCTTAAACTAAGACCTTATCACGAAATAGCAACTTAATGCACTTCCTGTTTGTAGAGGTGGCCATTTCACAACACCATTAAAGTGCTGCTCATGTATATATATAAGAAGCTACCTTGTTGGAGAACTTCTCTTGAACTAGAAGACTTAGACCAGTTCCAGGATGACAATGCTTCTGTGCACAAAGCCAGCTCCATGAAGATCTGCTGAACATGGGAAAGTTGTAGTGGAAGATCTCCTGCTATAGAGCTCTAAACACCTTAATGAATGTGAACGCTGATGGCTCCCCAGGCCTCTTCACCTTACCTACATCACTACCTGACTTTACTAAACACCCTTGTAGCTGAATGTATCTCACGCAAACCTCCATAAAATCTAGTGGAGCATCTTCTTAGAACAGTGGAGGTTCTCATACCAGCAAATGAGGACTAAATGGGAAATGGGTTTTGCTTAATAGTTACATTTAAAGTTCTGTTGTTACATTACAGCATCTACAAACACAAAACAAAGTCTTCAGGAAGGTGGAGCTCAGTGGATAAGATGTTAAACTTCTGATTGGAAGGAAGCTGCCACCGCTGGGCCCTTCAGCAAGGCCCTTAACCCTCAACTGCTCAGTGGTATACAGTAACTGAGATAACTGTATGTTGCTTTGTATAAGGATGTCTGCCAAATGCCTTTCCCAATGTGTTTCCCTCAGTCGGATCTGCTTCTTCCTCTTTCTTCACATTAATAGGCTTATAAAAACAGCTAGCGTGCGGTTTTTTTACAATAAAAAAAAAAAAAAAAACTAAACACAAATGTAACATATCTCGAAAAACTCATGTATTGTAAAGATAATTTATTTTATTATATTTATATCTATTATTAATGCAATACTAATAATAATTCTTATTTTTATTTATTTATTTTCATTATTATCATTATTATTATTATTATTATTATTATTATAATTATTATAATTATTATTATTATTATTATAATTATTATAATTATTATAATTATTATTATTATTATAATAATTATTATTATTATTATTATGATTATGTAAATGGTGTAGACAATAAACTGTATTGTATTTTATGGACACCAATAATTTATGTAAAATTAAAAAAAAAATTAATTAAAAAAATATCATATTTAATACCCAGAAAAAATTCTAAAAAAATTCTAAATAAAATAAATAGAATAAATAAAATAATAATAATAATAATTATATATATATATATTTGGGTATACAACAATACATTAGTTATGACTAAAGCTGATTTAAAATGTTCTGTGGTGTTCAGACAGAAAAAAATGTCAAAGATCTCGAAAAATTCGTATCTTTTTATTTTCTTTTTCCTTTTTTTTCTTTGCTCTAACAAGTTGTTTCTATAAAAAATCGACACAAGAACGAGCGCATTGTCATAATCTTCACTCCTGTCAAAGCTGCTGTTGAAGAAAATCAGTCAACACCTTCTGACCAATCACGATCGGGAACCCAAAGACGCCTTGGTATATGCACGTAAATGGAAAAAAACCACAAAAGATAAATGAAAATCAAAGTTCCACGTTCTTTCATGTGAGCCAGACTTCAAAACTTTTTAAGCATAAAAAAAAAAAAAAAACGTCCATTTTGTCAAGGACGAATCAACCAGAAACACGTGAATCCGTAAAAAAAAAAAAAAGAAGTTTCGGATCAAAGGCCAGCATTCCTGCATTCCGGTTTGTGATCATCCAGGCTAGCGCGAGAAATCAAACGCACAACAAAAATAGAATAAAAACAACAACGACAACAAAATACAGGCTTAAAAAGAAAGAAAGAGAGAGAGGAAGAGAGACAGAGGGGTAGCGGTCGAGTACTAGTTGGTGATGTGTGAGATTAGGATCGTGTCCAGAAGGCTGATTTCTTGCCGCGGTTCCTCGGTAAGCTGTGTCCGGCTGCCGGTGTGTTAATAAGCACACCGGTGTTCCCTGTTGTTCGTTTCTATCTCT
>JBCEWE010000025.1:32500-35000 GCA_039877035.1 Silurus lanzhouensis
TATGTGGTTCTTTTCCAAACTGTTGCTAAAAAAATGGAGGCACACAATTGTATAGAACTTCTTTTACTTCAACTAGGAGACCCAAACCTGTTCCAGCATGACATTGCCTCTCTGCACAAAGCCAGCTCTCTGAAGATATGCTTTTCATGGAGATGTTGGAGTGGAAGATCTCCTTCTATAGAGCTCCAACCCTATTGGGATGAATGTGAACGTTGACTGCGCCCCAGGCCTCCTCACCTCCATCAGTACCTGAAAATTTGTGAAAATTTGTAGAGATGCCTTCATGCACAAGGGTGTTACCCTTGTGCATGAAGGCATCTCTACAAATTTTCACAAAATCAAAAGAACATCTCAGAGGAGTGGAGGTTACTACAAGAGCAAATGGAGACTTACCGTAACTAAACCCATGAAGCTCCATGAAGATATGTTTTACATGGAAATGTTGGAGTGGAAGAGCTATCGTGCTCTCAACACTATTGAACACCTTTGGAGATGAATGAGAAAACCACACCTGGCCTTCTAGCCCTACACTCGATACTGTTCTGTCTTCCTGTGTGTCCATTGTCCTGCATGAGGTGTCACGCTGGTGTGTATTTAAACTTTTTCATGTTTATTCTTGGAGAATTCAATGTCGAGGAATAAAAGGGAAAAAAAAACCACTTGACTTGACTTGAACGAGACATAAAGATAGAAGCACCAACAACATGGTCAAAAGCTTCTTCATTCTTCTTTACTAGCCATCAGGGTCAAAGGGTTCTTCAAAAGCTCTCAAAGGATAAAATGTCCACCGGGTCGGATCATACGCGTGACCTGGCGATGAGCTGGAACTCGGTCTGAGGTCATAAACAAACTCTGGCTTGTGTGAGATCTACAGCGCCGATGCGATTGTGTCAGCTCAGCACAAAGCGTGTAATAATAAAACAAAGCGGAATTAAATTGTCAAGACACTGCTGAATAAGAAATTACAGAGCGCAAAGCAACAAGGTGGCGAGCGCCCATGATGGACGGAGCGTTAACACGCGCAAAACACAAAAACAGCATGGAGCGTGTGACGGTTACTGCTGTGCGGGAGGCGTAGGAACAAAACAAACATACACACAAACAAGTTGTTGGTTTACAAAATGCCTATGCAAAAAAAAAATAAAAAAAATATGAAAATTATTTGTGAAGCCAAAACAGACAGAAATATATAACAATACTCCAGTCTACATAAACAAATAAAGCTTAAAGAATGAAAATGTGTGAGACTTAGACAATGAAGTATAACGATTTTGTGTAAATAAAAGTTTGACAATCATGTTGGTGTGTAACAAATCTTATCTGCGTCTATACACTATATTGTGCGTATTGCAGTGCAGTGTAGTATAGTATAGTGTAGTATAGTGTTATGCATTGTATATTATAGCATAACTTAGTGTATTGTATTGTAGTATAGTATAGTACAGTACTGTATAGTATTGTATAATATAATATGGTAATATTGTAGTGTAATTATGTTACAATATTAGGTAGTATAGTAAAGTATGGTGTTCTGTTTAATATAGTTTAATGTAATAGAGAATAATACAGTGCAGTATAGTGTAGTGTTGTGCAGTATATCATATAGTAAAGTATAATATAGTACAGTATAGTACTGTATAACATAATATACTATACAATAATATAGTATAGTACTGTATGGTATTGTTAGTATAGTATTGTGTAGTGTATAGTACAGTGCAGTATAGTATTGTATTGTGTAGTGTATAGTACAGAGCATTATAGCATAGTATTGTGTAGTCTATAATATAGTGCAGTATATTATTGTGTAGTGTATAGTACAGTGCAGTAAAGTACAGTATTGTGTAGTCTATAGTATAGCGCAGTATAGTATTGTGTATAGTATAGTACAGTGCAGTATAGTATACTATTGTGTAGTGTATAGTACAGTGCAGTATAGTGTAGTGATGTGTAGTGTATAGTGCAGTATAGTATTGTGTAGTGTATAGTAGAGTGCAGTATAGTATTGTGTATAGTATAGTACAGTGCAGTATAGTATACTATTGTGTAGTGTATAGTACAGTGCAGTATAGTGTAGTGATGTGTAGTGTATAGTGCAGTATAGTATTGTGTAGTGTATAGTAGAGTGCAGTATAGTATTGTGTATAGTATAGTACAGTGCAGTAAAGTACAGTATTGTGTAGTCTATAGTATAGCGCAGTATAGTATTGTGTATAGTATAGTACAGTGCAGTATAGTATACTATTGTGTAGTGTATAGTACAGTGCAGTATAGTGTAGTGATGTGTAGTGTATAGTGCAGTATAGTATTGTGTAGTGTATAGTATTGTGCAGTGAAGTACAGTATTGTGTAGTGTATAGTACAGTGCAGTAAAGTACAGTATTGTGTAGTCTATAGTATAGCGCAGTATAGTATTGTGTATAGTATAGTACAGTGCAGTATAGTATACTATTGTGTAGTGTATAGTACAGTGCAGTATAGTGTAGTAATGTGTAGTGTA
>JBCEWE010000025.1:40000-90000 GCA_039877035.1 Silurus lanzhouensis
CAATTCCGTTTTATTTCTAGAACGCCTCTCACAATGGACATTGTCTCGAAGCAGCTGTTCAGAATGTAAGAATTATAGAACAAAAATTTTACTATAAGTGAATTATGTGTATTCATCATTCATCATGATGGAATTACTAAGAAACCTGGAGAGGAACCAGACTTAAAAAGGGAACCCGTCGTCATCTGGGTGACACCAAGAGTGTGAAAAAAACATTACAAACACTGGAGAGTGAGAAATATCACGAGTGTGATTGTGACTAATGTCCTTTCTACACTTTTATATATGTAACATGTGGAAAGCAATCGAATAAAATCAAATAAAATGTATTTAAATAAATTAAAATAACTCTAAATAGCAAAACACGTAGCTGAACATGGCCGCTGCTGCATCGGAAGCCCGGAGAAAATGGATTCTCCTGCACGTTCTTTTTTCACATCCTCCATTTTGCGTGTGGTTTCCACTGAAGTACGTCGCTCTGCACGTGCAATTTGGACTGGATTGAGTCTAATAATAAGAAACAGTGCATCTCAAAGCAACAGGGACCTCAGAAATCGCTAGGAGGTTTTTTTTTTTCGACTGCTAATGATAAGAAGTCAAACCGTTTCTGCTCCCGACTTAAAAATAAGGAGATGGGTACAGAGAGACAGGGTTGTCACGCCTTTAGCTCATTACAGGAGGAAAATGTAAGGCCTGTGTGGGCATCCATGTTTCTTTGTACACTTCTGAAGATTCGGGAGCTCTGAAAGACACACACAGGGGATCTGAAGTGATCTAGTGCTTAGTGGAAGAGGAATAATGACCGGTGAGCGCTGACCCTCATCCCTCCCGCCTTTTTTTTTTAGTTCTTGTTTCGAAATGAAGGGAATTTTTCTCTTTTTTCTTCACCTTTACCATGGCATCGGGCATTGCACGGGGTAATAATGCATCAAATGCAAAGGTAAAAGAAAGAGAACGGATAAAAGCTTCATGGGACGTGCGAACGTGAAATACAAAGCAGCGAGGGACACTTGCAAATAAATTAATGTAAAATAAAAATCAGTGTTTGACACAGATACACACAAGGTCACGTATGAACCAAGTGTCCATGAATCCAAGGACATTTGGGGGGCAGACATAACAACAATGTTCTTTCTTTGTTTTGTCTTTACTTGGACAAATAAAATAAAATAAAATTAAATTAAATTAAATTAAATTAAATTAAATTAAATTAAATTAAATTAAATTAAATTAAATTAAATTAAATAAAAAAAATAAAATTAAATAAATAAAATTAAATTAAATTAAATTAAATTAAATTAAATTAAATTAAATGAAATAAAATTAAATAAAATTAAATAAAATTAAATAAAATTAAATAAAATAAATTAAATTAAATTAAATTAAATTAAATTAAATTAAATTAAATTAAATTAAAATTAAATTAAATTAAATTAAAATTAAATTAAAATACATTTAATTAAATTTAATTAAATTGTATTTTATTTTATTTTATTTAAAGTATAACAACAATAATAATAATAATAATAATAATAATAATAATAATAATAATAAAAACAGGTTCAGGTTCCAGCGCTGAGTAAAATGTGTGGGTAAACCGTCTTGTAGTATAAATACGCAGCATGCTGTGTGCTTGCTAACTACCCATTAGCTACAACAATCCATGTCTTCAAATCATGTTTTAATATACTTACATTTTATATAATATCCTCTAAAATATTCATGCACTCTAATGTGAGTAGAGTCCAGTCTTCGAGAGACGTCATCATCGACACTCCAGACTACAGTGTTAAATACAAATACAATATATGCAGAAAAGTTTGTGGACACCTGAGAATCAGATTGGTACGTGGTTCTTTTTAAACGTCCCATTTCACATCCAGTCCCTATTTACTGTTATAATTCAATTCAATTCAATTCATTTTTATTTGTATAGCGCTTTTAACAATGAACATTGTCTCAAAGCAGCTTTACACAGATAATGTGGTGATCAGATGTAAATATGTTCTTTGTAAGTATGTTTGTCCCTGATGAGCAACTGTGGCAAGGAAAAACTCCCCGAGATGGCATAAGGAAGAAACCTTGAGAGGAACCAGACTCAAGAGGGAACCCATCCTCATCTGGGTTGCACCAAATGTCCATTTGAAGCATATATACAAAGTTGCAGGGTGCAGTGATGATGATCAGAAGCAAACTGCACTCCCGAGTCAGTGCAGCAGACCGCCGACACCAACTACAGTCCAATCCGTCCTCAAAGCACCCGTTCTACTCCGGAATTACATGGAACCACCCAAGGTGTTGAGGAGAGACCGTCCCAAGCTGCACAGAAGTGTGAAGCACCACTCTTCTGGAAAGATGTTCCACAAGATTGTGTGGAGATTTGCATAAAATTCATTTAGCCACTTAGTAAAGTGAGGAGGCCTAGGATGGGCAGTAAGCGTTCACATTCATCCCAAACATGTTCAATGGGGTTAAAGCTCTATAACAGGAAACTCAAGATCTTCTACACACTTCCAACCCCTGTAAAGCAGATCTTCATAGAGCTGGATTTATACACAGGGGGATTGTCATGCTGGAAGGGTTCGGGGCGCTTAGTGAAAGGAAAATTTAATGTAAGCAAATCCATCCAACTTTGTGCTAACAATCTGAGGAAGAAGCAGAGAGTACGGCTAGAAAAGCCTGGCGTTCGAATATAAATGCGGTTACTTAAAAAAGGGTCAAGCTAGCCCACATAATATTCTTGCATACAAAAATATAATAATTAATAATATAATGTTAAGGAAATTATTTGATGCAGTTCCCGTATAACAGGTCTAAGAAAGATCTCTCATGCTTCACAGCATTCTAACTCAGTAAAAGGATGCTCAGAAATGTTCCACTAGTCTATTATGTGTGGATTATATCTTAGCATTCAATATACTCATCCCATCCAAACTTTTTACCAAGATCTCCATGATCTGGAAATCAGGAGTTCCATCAACCCCTGAGTTCAGGACTTTCTTACTGCTAGACAACGGTGTGTGCAAATCAACAGCATGCTCTCATCCATACCAATCAGCAATACACAAAAAAAATCCCACAAGGTGTCATGCTGAGCCCGCTGCTGTATCTTATAAATACACTATGTGGAAAAAAATGTTCAGGACTTTCTTACTGCTAGACAAGTTCAGGACTTTCTTACTGCTAGACAACGGTGTGTGCAAATCAACAGCATGCTCTCATCCATACCAATCAGCAATACACAAAAAAAATCCCACAAGGTGTCATGCTGAGCCCGCTGCTGTATCTTATAAATACACTATATGGAAAAAAATGTGCACCCCCCACCATCACACCTATATGCACTTCTTTTCCAAACTGTTAACACAAATTTGATTGCTTCTGCGGCTTTACAATTTTCCTTTATTGAAACTATGAGACCCAAATTTGTACCAGCATGAGAGGAACAGGAGAGGAACTGACCTGAGGAACTGTCTTCTGACCTAGATCTAATTGACCAACTTTAGGAAGAACTGGAATGCTTATAACACTCAAAAGCTCAGCAAATAAATCTGGAGTTCATGGATTTGATGCAGATCAACATCTACAAAATGCAGCACAGAAAGAAAGAAGGGAAAACTACAAGGAGATGGTTAAGGCCCTGTTTGACTGGTGTCATGGACAATATTTTGTCTCTCCTACTCAGGACCTGAGATGCCTGAGATACACAAGTCTCTGGGTTCCTAGTTGGAAGATCAGAGGTTCAAGCCCTGGTATCAACAAGCTACCATGCTTTTGCCCGGCACTGTATCCTATGCTCTGAAATCAGCTTCATAATGTCATAACTTTATCTTTTTTTTTATTTATAGTCAAACTGCTTAAACAAAGCTGATAAGACTACAAACAGTCCTCACCAACATCTACAGCTTAGTGTAAAGTCCGTCCTCTTAGTCTAAATGATTTCCTGGTGCCCAAGAGTGCGTTGAGACTGGCCAGGACACACTCCTGGCAATGCAAAAGACATGTAAGGCATGCTGTGTCAGTTCGGCAGCCTGTTAACACATACGCTCACCTCCCTTCTTCCATCTGGGGGGTTGGTTCAGAACAATCGGTACTCAGACACCCAGACTGAGGGTCAGCATCCACCCCTGAGCCATTGGGAACATCAACAAGACTTTACAGCAGCAGGTGCCTTTAAAGGTATGACTAAATTCAGTTTCCTATTCATTTTGTACATTCTAGTCTTGTATTGTATAAGTCCACAATGGGTAATAAAAACTTAATTAAATTTTACTTGAAATCTAGAGGTTAAATAAATTATTTTAACTAAATAGACAGCAACCAGTGACATTTAGTATAGTATAGTATAGTATAGTATAGTATAGTATAGTATAGTATAGTATAGTGGTATAATTATATAGTATAGCATTATATAGTGCATTATAGTTATATTAAAAGTATAGTATAGTACAGTCTAGTGAAGTATAGTATAATACAGTACAGCATAGTACAGTACAGTATAGTGTAGAATAGTAGAGTTTAGTATAGTATATTACAGCATAGTACAGTATAGTACAGTGTAGTATAGTATATTATAGTATAGTACAGTACAATACAGTATAGTGTGAATTTTGGAAGTCTGCGAGTTAAAAGTAAAGTATCACAAATCTATCAGAGTACGGCACATGGGCACGGTCTTTACCCCATAACTGTTCAGTATATAAAAAAATATTTTTTTAAGTTGCACTGGATAAGGGCATCTACCACATGCTATAAATGTATAATAGTATTGTTTAATCTTGTTTAGCCCCCTGCGTCTAGGTTTTGTTGCCGTTGTTGCTGTTCCATGTTTGCCATGTTTGTTTTTAATTTGTATCATTATTGCTTTGTGTCTATAGGTCATAGTTATGTTTTATGTTTTTTGAGTTGTGTTTGATAAATAATGTGCACTTGCACTTGTCTTCATTACCAACCTTGTAACACAAAACACAAAACACAAAGACCTGTTTATTTATTTTTTTTTTTTTTTTGCAATTATAACCTCAGAATCAGAATAAATCTCATTAAAACTAATGCTCTCGTGACATTTTTAAAACACTTAAAATATTTCAATTCATCAGCCGTCGCAGAATTCTTCTTGAGACCCATGCTGGTTAACTTTACAGCATTTTCCATATTCAATGGACTGTTATAAAAAGGAGAGGTTGCAAAATGACTCTGAAGCTCCTCCAAGAGAAAAATGCCAGTCAGACATTTACATTTACGGCGTTTGGCAGACACCCCTTATCCAGAGCAACTTACAATTATCTCATTTATACAGCTGAGCGGTTGAGGGTTAAAGGCCTTGCTGAAGGGTGCAGAATCAGAAGCATGCTGGTGGGATTTAAACTCACAACCCTCCAATTAGAAGACCAACAGCTTAGCCACAGTTCGACACAGTTACGACAATATACACACAAATAACATCTCAGGGATGATTAGAAGCTCGCTAACAGACAACTGGCAACTAATGTGAAAAATGTCAGGGGGTTCAAATAAAAAATACAAATTCTACTGCTTGCAGAGATGCTGTCACATTTCCATTTAGGGCATCTGGCAGACGTCCTTATACAGAGTGACTTATAACTGAGCAGTAGAGGGTTGAGGGCCTTGCTCAAGGGCCCAGCAGTGGCAGCTCAGTGGTGCTGGGATTTGAATTCGGGACCAAAGTCGGATGCCTTAACCACTAAGCTACCAGCTCAATTTGAAAACACAAGAAAACCAGAATCAATTGTTCAGATATTGCACTGGCCTGTGTCTTCAAATTGGTACAAATACTTACATTTAACAGGAATTCAATCAGGATTCAATCATTATGTAAATTACATAGAGATAATCTCTGTGCTGTATTAGGATCATTAAATAAACTTTCCCAAAGTCTTTGAATGATCTTGTCATATTACTGAGAAACCCCAAAAGCAGAAACTCCTCTGCTTTCTTCTAGAAAATGTATATATAAGACTTTTAGTCCCTGTACATGAATAAGTCATCACTGTAGATAAGCATTTAATACAAACTTGTGATCAAATCTACGGCCTTCTGACCAAACACAATCCAGAACTAGTGAAAAGTAACACGTACCCTCACCCGCTGTGATGGTTGAAGGCAGACTATTGTTAACGTGGTCCTGCAGATTATGACCCACGGAGCGTATTTCCAGCAAGGGTGCGGGTTCGCAGCTACAAAAAGCTTCGGAAAGCAAGCTTAATGGAAAGTTAAATGGAGTGCAGGATGAAGGCTCGGTGGAGAAAAGAAGAAGACAGACGGGCCAAGAGCGAGTCCTCGGAGACTCCAGAGTGAGACGAGTGTGAGCGTGCCAGTTCTTTAACACCGGGCCATTATCTATGTCTAAATACCACGGCCATTAAGAGGTGGCCTTGTCCCGTGGGGGAAGAGCTATGCAGAGACGAGGAAATCACAGAGCAGACAGCGTGCAGCCACTACGGCCTCTCCAGAGACACCGAGGAGGTGTGTGCCAGGCTCGGTGTAGCTCAGTACCACTTGAAAGTGTTGCTTGAGCACCACATATAAGTGGCTATAAGTTGCAGTTCTAAGTGAAGAACAGATTGAAATTTCAGGCAATCGCTCTAACAGTTCACTTAGATGTGGTTCTTCTCCATATTCTTAGTACAAAGAATCATGATGGTCATCATTGATCATGATAATTCCCAGAAACCAATCACTAATCACCAGCATTCTCTTCAGTCACTCACTGACCACCAACATTCCCAGAAACCAATTACTGACCACCAACATTCCCAGAAACCAATCACTGACCACCAACATTCCCAGAAACCAATAACTGACCACCAACATTCCCAGAACCGAATAACTAATCACCATTTTTGCAGCGACCAAACACTGATCACTACTGTTTGTGACAAAAATCTCTGACCACAAACTTTTCCAGAAACCAAACACTGACCACCAACATTCCCAGCAACCAAACATTCCCAGCAACCAATTACTGACCACCAACATTCCAAGCAACCAATCAGTGAATCGTGCAGTGATTAACGTCTATAAATCACCTTGATCTTCGACCACTTTAAGATATTTTGCCATTATTTCCTTGGTTTCCTTTTTATGTCGTGACCTACAGTACGAGATATTGAGCCACGTTGTGCCGAAAATGCGACAAGCAACAGTTTGAATGTCCATCACGTGACGCTACGGCAAATTACGCAGGATAACATTACAGTTAGAGCCTGATCATGGTCAGATAAGAAATAAAATACTGGAATGCTGTGGGCACACACACACACACACACACACACACACACACACGCAGACGATTGGATTTGTTTGTGTCCACCTCCAAGGATACACACATTCGCACAAATAAACACTGTAAAAAAAAAAAAAAACATGGCAAAACTGCAATAACAATGCAAAACAAAGTCGTGTGTGTGTGTGTGTGTGTGTGTGTGTGTGTGTGTGTGTGTGTCTGTGTGTGTGTGTACTCGGGGTGAAAAATAACCAATACTGTCCCTTCAGCAGCGTTAGAGAGAGAATGTATAATGTGATGTGTCTAATGTATATATATAAATACACACACACACACACACACACACACACACACACACACACACACACACACACACACACACACATCCAAACGAAAGAAACAATGATACAGAATAATACATCTGCAGCATAAAAAATAAAATAAATAAAAATAAATAAATAAATCCCAAACAACACTGGAGGAAAATAAGGCCAGTGCTGATACGAGTTCCTCCTCTTTATTAATAACACATGCCAAAAAAACCCCTCCCAAAATAGTGGGTGGTACAGACAGAATAGAGCGAAATTACACACACACACACACACACACACACACACCTGTACCACAGCACCTGTGCCCTCTGACCTGGCGCAGCTGCTTGGCGCCAGTGACCTGGTGTTATTTGGATGATCGTGAGGCGCGTGGGGATGTGTGTGTGTGTGTGTGTGTGTGTGTGTGTGTTTGCTAGGTGATCACGGTGTCGCTGATCAGCCGACACGTTGCACATTATTTATTGATGGAGTTGTACACTTTAAAATGCACCATCGCAGTAGTAGGTGGCATTGTGCTGTCACAACGAAACAAAAACTCGCCAGCAGAAAGAGAAAAAAAAGAGAGAGAGAGAGAAAGAGAGAGAGAGAGGAGAGAGAGAGAGAGAGAGAGAGAGAGAGAGAGAGGGGGAAAAGGGAAAGAAAGAATGGGAGGTAAAAATGTCGGAGTTCAGAAGAACATGTGCAATCACTTTCTCCCTCTATTTTTTTCTCGCTTTCACATCTGCACAGATTACAGCAGATTACACTCGTTTTAATGAGCCTGTTTTATTTGCATTTACCCACAGATTCTTTGATTAGAGATTGTTTATATCAAAGCATAGATTAATTTTTAAATCTGATTGGTCAGAATTAATTCACGAAACTGATGGGTCAGAACGTGTTTTATCATTTCTTTGTGCGACAGTACACACAAATGTGTCACACAACACTTGGGTCGATTATATCACTGTCATTGTTCCCAGTAACCAGGCACTGATCACCAAAGTTTCCAGCAACCAATCAATACTCTCCACCATTTACAACAACCAATCACAAGAAAGTTCAGAGAAACCAATTATTGATTACTAACGTTTCCTGCAACCAATCACTGATCACAACTTTTCCAACAACAAATTTTTGACCACCATTGTTCCCAACAAGCAATCACTGCTCACAAAAAAAATCACTGACCACCAACATTCTAAACAAATGATCATTCACCAGCAATATCCCCATAAACCAATCAATGATCACCAACTTCCCCATAAACCAATCACTGATCACCAACTTTCCCATAAACCAATCAATGATCACCAACTTCCCCATAAACCAATCACTGATCACCAACTTTCCCATAAACCAATCACTGATCACCAACTTTCCCATAAACCAATCACTGATCACCAACTTCCCCATAAACCAATCACTGATCACCAACTTTCCCATAAACCAATCACTGATCACCAACTTCCCCATAAACCAATCACTGATCACCAACTTTCCCATAAACCAATCACTGATCACCAACTTTCCCATAAACCAATCACTGATCACCAACTTCCCCATAAACCAATCACTGATCACCAACTTCCCCATAAACCAATCACTGATCACCAACTTTCCCATAAACCAATCACTGATCACCAACTTTCCCATAAACCAATCACTGATCACCAACTTCCCCATAAACCAATCACTGATCACCAACTTCCACAAAAACCAATCACTAATCACCAACTTCCACAAAAACCAATCACTGCTCACAAAAAAAAAATCACTGACCACCAACATTCCAAACAACTAATCATTCACCAGCAACTTCCCCATAAACCAATCACTGATCGGCAACTTCCCCATCAACCAATCACTGATCACCAACTTCCCCATCAACCAATCACTGATCAGCAACTTTCCCAAAAAACATTAATTGATCACCAACTTGCCCAAAAACCAATCACTGATCACCAACTTCCCTATAAACCAATCACTGATCATTCTACACTCACTGATCATTAATCCTAAACATCCTAAACAGGTGTGTGTTCACTCTTTGGTCAGTTCAGAGGGCATACTACTGTTTGTCTCTGTACACTGGGATCATGTGAAAGTCAGGACATTCGACCCACAGTATCCAGCATATATAATGAATTTCATCTCATTAAAGAGGCTTAAATCAGAAAAGGCATAAAGAAAGAGAGTCAACAAACATGAAACTCTGAAGTGAAATCATACGTTATTAAACGTACGAATGAGATTTTTTCATACAAAAATATGAAGAAAATGTAAATAGTATTGGGGCGAATGTGAAGCAGACACACGTAGCGCGAAACCCTTCTGTGCTGCTTTATTGTCCCGACGCTTTATTCACCTTTATTCCGCATACAGACGCGGCACATCAGACGCGGCGCATGATCTCGGCTTGTACTCGTCGTGGTTTGGGATTCGGGGTCGGTTTCGGCTGCATGGTGCGGTGTATAACACGGCGGATGCTGGCTTTTTTGTTGATGTTATTCAGAAGCAGCGGGCACCGGCGGTGCGTTGATATTAGAGAAGCAGCTGAGAGCCACAGGTAAGCTCTGAGGTTCGCTCTAATCCTCTGCTTTGAATGGAAAGCATGCCATGATGCAATTCACTCCTTACCAAAAGCAAAAAAAAAAAAAAAAAAAAAGAGGCGATGGAGACTAATGCCATTTTCTCGGGGCTCCTATGACGAGAGCGAAATGGAACGCAGGAGCCTGTTGGAGAACTCCGAGCTCGACGCTCCTCAAAACCTAAATTTGGTGTTAAAGTTTTCTGGGATATTCGACGCCGGAAAAAATGTGCAGTTCACTGTTTTTCTTCGTTTGTGTAATTGCTCTCCCAAGACAAGAGCAACGACCATTGCAATAATAGTGTCCGGGTTGAGTGTGTGTGTGTGTGTGTGTGTGTGTGTGTGTGTGTGTGTGTGTGTGTGTGCGTGTGCGTGTGTGTGTGTGTAAGCCAGTTTTGCACGCTCTGACACCTGTGACCCTGTTTACACTCTCAATACGCCTGGTCTGCTCTAGTTTAGAGAATACATTACGTTCACCTGGACTACACACACACAGACACACACACACACACAGACACACACACACACACTCACACACACAGTTTAGAAGTGTGTGTAGAAGAAAAGCGAAGGCCACGGAGCAATTTGCAATGCATTGTAGCTCCTGCGCCTGTGCTGGAGAGACGAGATAGAGGCCGTAGCCGGAAAGAACATTAAAAGCTTGTTTTGTACGCGGCCCCCTGCTGGCAGGGAGCAGATCAAAGCCGAGGACGGAAATGGGGGGAATGTGTGGAGTGCAGTAATCACACACTCGCTCAGCCGGCACACCTTCAACCATCAACCTCTCTTTCTCTCTATTTCTCAATTTCCCCTTTCCCTTTTTAACACTTGATTCTTTTTTTTTTTCTTCCTCTCTTTGTACACTTTCTCCACTTTCCGTTCTCTCCGTCTCTCCTTCCATCCTCTCGACAGTCGCTAAGGAGACGGGGCGGCGTGTCCATCACCGCAGCTGCACACATTCCCCTCGTGTAGATTTGGTTCGGCCCTAATTAAGGCTTCTCCTATTCGTGTGCGGAGATAATTGGACTTTCATCTCACCAGGACGCTGCAGCCAAATCTATTCTTCGCCCTTTTAATAGGGAACAGGGAGGGTGGAGGCTCACGCAAAGAAAAAGATAAATGGAGAAAAAGATGGAGGGGGGTGGAGGAGGAAAAGGAAGGATGGGACGGGAGGGGGGGTGGGTTGTTTCTTAAGGGTACAATTCAATAATTAAACATATCTCGGGTTACAAATACATCTCCACGCATGAAATTAAATGGCTTCAGCTTTTGTTTCGGGGGCAGATATGCCACGCTCAGGGACGGGAAAGGGTTAAATTTCAGAACTGCTTTTCTCATATATTAAGGGGAACAACAGAAAGAAGCCTAATGAGAAGGGGACCTGGAAAGGTAATGCTTGTGGGAAATCAGAGAAGGCCCACGGAGATTAGGGCCCTCCGCAGGGCCTGTGCAGCATCCCCGCGAACAGGCACAAACAAGCCTATAAATTCATCCGAACGCATCCCGCTTTTGCGCGAGAGCACGCTTATGGGGAAAGAAGATATGCGCTGCGCAAGCCAAGCAAAGCTCAGGAGAGGCCGGGGGATAGCGAGCGGCGCCACAAATTCCGATCCTTCCGGTTTGATTAAATGTCCTCATTGCGATGCCTTGACTACAGCAGGTTTGTGCGGAGTCATTTCCCGAGCAGGCGAACGTGAAGCCGCGATGAAACATACGTTTCGCTACGTCGCTGAACGAGGCTGGGGAAGCGTTTAGGAGTTATGAAATGAGCGGGGAAAACCCCTGGAGATTGGAAGCAGGAGGGGTTTTCTTTTCCTCTTTTGACTTTCTTGACACGGAGTATGGAGTGTATTTATAGGCTTGGAGAGGAAATCATAAAATGCACACTATAATATCAAAAGTTTGCGGACACCTGACCTTTCCTGCCATATGTGGTTCTTCTCCAAACTGCTGTATTTAATGCGGTAGCATAACATTTTGCATTCACTTGAACTTAAACCCAAAACCTGTTCCAGCATGGCAATGCCCCTGTGCACAAAGCGAGCTCCATGAACATGTGCTTCACATGGTTTGATAGGAAGATCACTGGCTGTACCCCAGACGTCACCTCACCAACCTGACTTTACTAACACCCTTGTGGCTGATGAACACAAATGTCCACAAGCTCACTCCAAAATCAAGAAGAACATCTTCCCAGAAGAGTGAAGGGAAACAGAAGAGCAAAATTGAGACTAAAATGTGGAATGCGATGCTCAAAAAGACCCAGACCAGGTGTTCCAGGTGTCCGCAAACTTTTGGTAATATAGTGTGTTTTGTACAGAATGATCCAATGCAGTCATTTTAATTTGTTTTAAACATCAGGTCTTGTCTTTCTCGAGCCGGGAGGCAGCAATGAACCCGAATGGACGCGCTGTAGAAACGTGAAGCGAAGACGTTTACAAAATTGGATGAGGTCTGGATGAATACCGCACAAATTAGTCCATCGCTACGTGCACGCTTAAAATGCAATGCTCAGGAAAAGTGGCACGGTTCAGCACAACCCACTGCAGAAAACAGAGCCTTTCCTCAAAAAAAAAAAGAGATATATTTTTTCCCCCAGAGGTAAATATTTTGTAAAATGGGACTATTACACGTGCAAACCCTGTGTTGTTACCTGCTGCGCTCAGGACAATCATGCAGCCAGAGTTTGTATTGTATACGCTGAAGTACATCATCAGAAAGCACAATAAACATGCTGAACATGTCTAAAAAAAAAAGATAAATAGATCCGTAGGAGGGAGAGGAAGTGAAAAACAGCTCCAGCGTCATTTCCAAACAGTGTTGGAAGAACGTTAACACGTTCCTGGATGAGAGCAAGAAGACACCCTGATGATTATGTTTAATAATACGAGTCACTGCGACAACCCTGAAATCTTTTTTTATTCGCTTATGTCAAAGCAAATCGCTAGTAATTATAATTGTTATTATTTTTGTATTAAAGGAAGACACGGCCTGCATTTACAGTTACGTCTATTGTTCTTGAGTATTGGAGGTTGCTTCTAGTTCGCATTTACGTCCTTGTTAAGCTTCTCTTCTGACGTTAGTAAAACAAAGCGTCATGTTAAATTGGTTCGAATAGCTGCAACTGTACCTCCACGGACGCTGGAGACTCCTTCCATAAATGTTCAACAAACATCTCAGAATTAAAAAAAAACGTCCCCTCCTCTGGTTCTCGCCAATACGCAGGAACCATTAAAAACAATAACGTGTTCTAACCAACACAGGAACACCCCCGTGACATCACAAAGTGTCACTATTCTGACCAATCAGAATCCAGAATTGGTTAAAAAAAAAACTACTTTTCTCTTCAGGTTTTGTTTCTAAACCAGTCCACAATGCTGCTTGTGCTAACCATAACCATCTAACTCCACTTCCCCACGATCTCACCACAGCCACACTATGTGCATGGAGGCTTGAGATGGTACTGGTGCTGTGAGAAGGTTCCTGGGATTTACTCCAGATTCAACACAGTGAGTTGAATCAGGTCCAGTTTATTCTTGAAGGACACTCCTAAAATGGATTGGGCCAAACGAGTTCAAAGAAACGAAGAAATAAAGCAATGGAATGAATAAAAGCATGCTTCTTTTTGAAGTTATGCAGCACTGGAACATCTAAAGGATTTTCTTTATGGACACCTGACATGCTCCTTTTTGAACATCCTATTCCACGTCTGCTTGTATAAGGAGCTCCACTCTTCTGGGAAGATGCTCCACTAGATTTTGTGGAGATTCATTCATTTTCAAGGGTGTCAGTAAAATCAGGTAGTGAGGTAAGGAGGCCTGGGGTTCACGTTCATCATGGTTAATAGGTTTGGAACTCTGTAGCAGGAGATCTCCCACTCCAACATCTCCATGTAAAGAAGATCTTCATTGAGCTGGCTTTGTGCACAAAGAGCATCATGCTGGAACAGGTGTGGGTCTCTGAGTTCTAGCAAAGTTCATGCTCCAACATTCAAAGACATCCTGGGCAATTGTGCGCCTCCAACTCACAATCCGTTTCACGCCGATTATAAACGACTGCTGCTGATTCCTCAAGTCCTCAAATTAGACGTATTTTCCGACCCTCTTGCTGTGTGATGTCAGTCAATTTTTCCTCTACTTGAACCAGGAGACACAAACCTGCTTTCCAAAGATCTGCTTTACATGAGGATGTTGGAATGGAAAGACCTCCTGCTATAGAGCTCCAACCCTATTGGTCAACTAAGTGTGGTGGATCTGGAATCGATCCCATGAATCTTCTCACAACACCAGTACTATCTCAGGCCTCCACACACACACACACACACACACACACACACACACACACACACACACACACTTACAGCCAGGGGGCAATTATTATTCACAGATTCACGCCGGCATCAAATCATGGAACCAGAACTGTGAGGCAGCAACATTTCCACACCTCTTTAATAAAAAACACGAATCCATTCAACATCCAGTTTCACCACTTGCTCTAGATGTTCCTGTTCCTCTAGACTGCTTTTAAAAGCAAAGTGTGTGTGTGTGTGTGTGTGTGTGTGTGTGTGTGTGTGTGTGTGTGTGTGTGTGTGTGTGTGTGTGTGACATTTCCACAGATGTGAATCGTCCATGTGAGACGACACAAACAAACACACGTTAGCTAGAACAGAGATGACAATCTGGCACTGAGAGAAAGACACAAGCAGCACTCAGAAGCTCCAGGTGTATTTGTGGTTCACTCAGCTGTGATGCTCCTCAGCCCGAGTTTGACCCTGATGGTGATGTTGATGGTGCAGTAAAGATGAGTGTCAGGCTGTGAATACGTTCTGAAGCCTGTTCTTCTAGGAGAACACTGAGAAGGACACTGATGAGAGGAACACAGGGAGGAACGAGACAGCTTTAATATCTGGGCCAGTTCAGAAGATGGATGAGATGAAATCTGTTTCTCACACACACACACACACACACGCTTTGTTCTCTCTAGTATATACACCACATGCTCGGGTCAGATCGCTTCAAAAGTGATGGAAATAGCGGAATTGTTTATATTAAGATGCAGAAAAATGAAGGAAATTCACAAGTGTTCTGTATTTCATTCACTTTTTTTCACCCATGTAATAACCAAAAGTATGTGCACCCCTGACATTCATGAGTCCCTGTTGAAAATAATTCCAGATCTATTTGCATTTGTTCTACTATAATAAACTTCACTCTACTCTTCTGGAAAGGCTTTTACTAGATTTTTGGGTTTGGCTGGAGGGATTAATAATCGTTCAGCTGTAAGAACATGAGGAGGATCAGACACTGATGTTGGAGATAATCAGGAGGCTCCAGTTCTGGTTTATCCCAAAGGTGTTCAGTGAAGCTCAGAAGGAGGCTCCAGGTTTGGTCCATCACTACGATTGAGGAGGATGCTTCATTTCCATTTCTTCAAAAAGTTGATGTGGCTGAGAAGGTCAGAGCTTTGCACGGGACACTCAAGTTCTTTTACTTTTACCTTAACACCAAAAACCATGTCTTCATGGAGCTTGATTTATGTACAGGAGCATAATTTGACACTGATGTTGGTTAGAAGGCTCCATCTTCTGTTCATCCCAAAGGTTTTTAGTGGTACTGAGGAGGAAGAGGATGCTCCACTTCCAGTTATTTTAAAGTTGTTCAGTGGGGCTGAGAAGGTTAGGGATTTGTGCAGAACACTCAAGTTCTTCTAGTTCTACCTTAACACCAACAACCATGTCTTCATGGAGCTTGATTTGTGTACAGGAACATAGACATGCTGGAACAGTGTTTGGGATTCTTGGTTAAAAAATATCATTAAAACCTTCTATACAATTTAGTGCTTTGAAATGGTGAAGAAATGATGGTCCTGTGTTGGATATCGGTGGAGTGAAGAGACATGGATGAGGCTTGTGTTGAAATGTGGTGACTGGTGTGAATGATGCCGATCATCAAAGTGAGAATTTATCAGCAGATCAAAAGTAGGAGATATGGAATGCTGAAACTTCACCTCTCGCTTAGAAACATATTGGAGGACAGGAAAACCTGGAATTGTCACCAGCTGATGGGTTTTAAAGGGTTTTCTATATAAGGTGTTCTTGGAATCATGTCAAGGAGGTGGATATCTCACAGCATCCTATCTTCATGACCGAACCAGCAATTAGTGTGAGATGTAAATGATCTTGTTCTAATCTCCATCTCCGTCATTCAGATGCTCAAACCCTCTTCTTCTTTATAGAAAAGAATGTATGAGTTCCTCAGAAGCAAACAGAAATGCTGCTTATCGTTGTTTTCTTCAAACGTGTCATCCTGTATTTTAGTTCGAAGCACTCATGTTGGGGTTTGTACTCTTCCCCGTGCTGGATTTATGCCGGACTGGTTCTACTTACGCAGCATGTATCGGTTGTCTCGAATCTTGTTGTCTATTTGCTCTGTAATTTATACTACACGATTTTTCCAGCGATTATCTTGTACTGCTCTGTCACCAAGGCCTTCGAGAACACTCTCTCATTCCATTGTCTACAGTTAGAATAACAATCTCTCTCTCTCTCTCTCTCTCTCTCTCTCTCTCTGCTACATCCATCCTAAATCATATTCTTATTAAATCTAAATTCGGTTCCTTCTGAATAAAACCTGCACTAAAGAGACACTTCTTCCCCCCACCAAAATCCATTGAGGAGAACATTTACATAAGTGTTTCTTAAAATAAGCAGGATGGAAACGTTCTCCACTCGTTCTCTACCCGCTGCTCGACATGTTTGCCTATTTATGAAGCGAATGCACGCATTTAATAAAAGTACTATGCAAAGTGTTCACGTTGTGTGATTTTTCAATTAGTTTTCTTTTTTTTTTCCCCAAAGCTTTCGAGAAAAGTGTTTTTGTTCTGATGACGGTATTGCAGGGACGATGAACTTTTTCGTTCTGAGAACTTTGCTAAATTGATTGAGATTGAGAATGGAAAGTAAAGAAATAAGTCCATAAATAAAGAAAGAAAGAAAGAAAGAAAGAAAGAAAGAAAGAAAGAAAGAAAGAAAGAAAGAAAGAAAGAAAGAAAGAAATATGAACGAAGAATTGTATGTACATTGTGTGTGTGTGTGTGTGTGTGTGTGTGTGTGTGTGTGTGTGTAGCAGGAGGCTTTATTGTTGGCCTAAAGCAGCTCCTAATTGAAAGGTAGCTATAAAAACGGCAGGTGTCCAGCCCTCAGTGCCTCTAATTGGCAGCCTGGAAAGGCAACTGTGCGAAGAAGGGAACTGCTGGGACGGACGTACACCTCCGCACGCAAAAAAATAAAAATAAATAAAAAAATATACAGAGACTTGCAATAAAAAAGTCAGTTTTCTATAATATGCCGACGGCTCGCTGTGTCTTTGGTGGTGCGTTATTGGTCTGCGCTGTGCTCTTGCGCTGCTACTGAAATCATTTCTCTGCTAATGCCAAAAAAGAAAAGAAACAGATATAATTCTGTTCGGGTGTAGTATTAGCCGTGTGAAAGATCAGCATGCGGTATGAGGCAGGGGTCTGCGCTGTGAGAACCGGAGCCTTGATTGAGCAATCATTTGCTCTCCATGTATATTTTATACAGGGATTATCATGTGTTGTACGTTTTACATATTTTAGTATTCAACAACTGGATGTGTTTGGGAAAGGCCAAATGTTAAAATACTGACTAATGCAAGCGGTGTTACACTGCCGAAAGCTCCGAAGACGTGCTACGCTAAAACAGGGTCAGCACCAGTGCCGGGAGCGATAATGGTCCAGGAGAGAAGAAATCCTTTTAAGATGTGGCTCACATTTTCGACAGAGAAAAGTAGAAATATTTCGATATATACGATTTGCCTAATGCAAGTTCTGGCTTTGAGTACACGTTTCATCATTCCAGGTTTTACAATTATGCTTCGATTGCTGTTCAGAAATTTGGTCCAGACATGTAGTGGCTTGATGAGTAGTATTAGTGTTAATCGCATGTCTCCTGACAGGGTTTTGAGAAACAGCAGTAATTTAATATTTATTCGTGTTTCTCTGAAACACTGATTATCAGACGTGAAATGTTTTACTGCCATAAATAAAGTCTGAGTTGCTTATTTAATATGATGACAATCTCATGTGCAGAAACAGCATTGTTTTTTATTTCGCCCCATTTGTTGTGAAAAGGAAATCGTGTGGCAAGGAAACGCTTTTCGGGATGGGATATAAAAGTGGGCCAAAGTGGGGCTTCTCAGATTTCTTGTTTTGTGTGTGTTCTGATCTTAAAACAACTTCAACAAAAGACCCTGAGAGTCTGCGTCCGCCAGCCAGGGGTGACTCGGTTTAAAGGTTAGAGCAGAAAACAAACAAGACTTGGGATTTGGTTTAGTGATCACAGAGTAGTTGTGAACATCTAGGATGACTTTAAAGTTTATATCTAAATAAATGTAATTATAAAACCAATAGAGATCCGATACTGTGCCTCTGCAGCATCTCACAATTCATAAAACATTGCAAACACCTTCTTTTAGTGACATAAGATGTTGGACTTCTGATCAGAAGGTCTTAAGTTCAAATACCATCACCACTAAACTAACACTGCTGGGCCCCTGAGCAAGGCCCTTAACCCTCAACTGCTCAGTTACAAGTCACTCTGGATAAGGGCGTCCATGAATGGAATTGTTTGACTTCTGATCAGAAGATCATGAGTTCAAATCCCACCACCACTAAGCAGCCAAAGCTGGGCCCTTAACATTCAACTGCTTTGTAGTAAATTGCTCTGGATTAGGGCATCAGCCAAATGGCATGAATTTAAACCATAATGTTGGACAACTGTTTAAAAGGCGATGAGTTCAAATCCCATCACCACTTAGATGCCCCTGCTGGGCCCTTGAGCAAGGCCCTTAACCCTCAACTGCTTAGTGTTTAGTCGCTCTGGATAAAGCAGTTATCCAAATACCATAAATGTGAATGCAAATGTAAAGGTTAAATTCTGATAATAAGGTTATGAGTTCAAATCCCACCACCACCACCACATTGCCACTCTTGAGCCATTGAGCACGGCCCTTAACCTCTCAGGTGTATAAATAGTATAACTGCGCGTCACTCTGAATAAATCCATCTGATGTCAAATCTTTCTTGTAGACGGCCAAATAAAGCAAACATACCAAACAACTTTTCCATTACAGACTCCTTCGGTCTGCTGCCTCGGGTTAAACTGTGGCGTCTGGAGTTAGCAGACTTCTCCGTTACACAATGCAGTGCATGGCCCTGAGCGCACTAAATGAGCTGTTGATTTTGTGTGGAAACGCGTCTGCATGCTTCTCTCCCCTCGTCCTTGGCCTCACCTCTCGTTCTATTGCCCAGACCTGATTCAGCAGCTCGATCTCCTGAGGAAACAAGGGATTTGGTTTTCCGGCGGCCCGGTTTGTCCTCGCGCAGGCCTGAGCTGCAGCGGTGAGGATCGGATCGATCAGCACAGTCAATTAGAGCACTAATGTTTTAATCAATAGTCCTGTAAAAGTATGACAGGAGGCCATCATTAACTGGCTGTAAATTTATGACGAATGCCGGTGGTGTAACTGGGAATTTGTAAACAGCGCATATGATAAAGTAAAGCTCTCTCTTCCTTTCTCTCTCTCTCTCTCTCTCTCTCTCTCTCTCTCTCTCTCTCTCTCTCTCTCTCTCTCTCTCTCTCTCGATCTTTCCCTCTCTTTTTCTCAGATCAATAGAATTGATCAGGCCCCCAGCATTAAATAAGCTTCAGATGCAGGAATTGTACTCGGCTGATATTACTTCATTCCCCGAGCCGTGTCGCTTCTGCCTCTGTTATTCGATTCTCTGTAGCTGCACCCCCTCCCCTCCCCCTCTCTTGATAATTACAGGCTTTTCAAAAGCCTGCTGGAATAAATATCTCCAGATTAAGTCAAGCCGTCAACACAGAGGCCACGCTGACGGATTGCAAATGTGACATGACAAGTTGCTAATGGGGACCGGGAAAGACACACGGTGATTACGCAACCAGCACAAATATAAATATTTAGATCAATGTCTAACTGCTTACTATACACGCGGACATCACGGGGTCATCGGAGAGCCAGCGCTCTGACGCCGTTAGTGTATCGTTAGCGTCAAATAAACCCATCAAGTGACACGCAGGCATCTGGATATTAAATACGGCCAGAGTTAAGGATTAACTTTGGCATAAAGGTTCATCCAACATAATAAAACATGCTGTATTTAAACTTTCAAGAGGAATAAACGTTCTTTAGGGGTCCTACAAAATCTCCACAAATGTTGCTTAGCAAAGCAGCTTCCCTATACTGCGTTTGTGCTGAATATCGTGGTATATCGTAGCTGATTATCAGTGCATGCCATATTGACAAAATCCACAAAACAAATCTACAGTAATTCAGTTTACATCTTAAAGAGATTTTTTTTTCCAGAGGCAGGAATAAGAATGTTTTTGAAAGAGCATTTGAAAGATTTTTCCCTTTTTATGGCATTCTGATACCATTCTGTTAGCAGAACTTGACATTCTGAAGCTAGTTTTGATCATTCTGTTAACATAAAACTATATTTTTCATGCTGTCAGGGAACGGTGTATTCTCCAAAATGTTCACGTCTTAAATTCCAAAATGATTGTCCTGTGATAAACTCCAATGCGGATGTCTGCGTCATGTGCGTCTGGATGTGAAGGTTAGAAAGGATACCATACTTTCCCGCCCTGGTAATCAGAGCAGTATTAACCAATCACAGGTGTCTAATAGCTTGTGTATGTAGAAGAGGGCAGACAGTGTTTTTGTCCGAATGAAGAATGAGGTGCAGTTTGAAAGGATGAGTTTGGTGTATGAGGTGATATCAAAAAAGACCCAAGACGAGTTTTGTAAAGTCCCAACAGATAGCAGCAAGGCTGCATGCACAGTCACAGGGAGCACCGACCTTCATTAATCAGTGTTCATTTCATCATGAACAGCATGTTAGAACTTCTGTTCTTCACACTCTTTCTGAAAATTAAGATCCGGACGCAAAGGTCTGCGTTTTGACAACACTGCAGAGATCCAGCGCTTGGAAACATTTTGATCCCACATATAAGTTGGTTCCTAGCTGGTGTATGATAGGAGATAGCTGGATTTGTGAGTGCGAAATTGGGGAGAAAATGGAAAACCAGAGGAAGAGTTCATTACAGTATTATCTGCTTTGCTTTGGTTAAGGTTTTACAACTGAAAGTTTGTGTCCAAAGATACGACAGATGTCAAGGTAGGATTGAGAAGAACAGCGCATGGGACTGTTATTAATTAAAATGCTTTGATTTTCTCCAAATCTTTGATCTTCCCTTCAAACCCACCCATTTCTTAATTATTCTGATTAAGATCACTTCCTGTCATCCTGCCATTTCAATGTGGAGGAAAACTATTTTAAAATACTTTTTTTTTTAAATGATAAATTGTCATACGTGTACAGTACATGGAATTCCTTTATTTTGTAAATCCTAGCTTATACCCCCCTGGAGCAGACAGGGTTAAGGAGCTTTGCTTGAGGTCCCCAAAGGGGCAGCTTGACAGTGCTGTGGTTTGAACTCATAACCTTCTGATCAGTATCCAGGAGCTTTACGCACTGAGCCACCGCCCCCCATTTTCACATCGCTGCATGAGCAATAACCTTTTGATATGTAAACGCTGCTTTCAGAGGTACCTTTATGAATGCAAATCACTCATTGAACCTACTTTCTTTCCCCCGTTTGCTTTCCTTAGCAGATTTCTCTGCTACTTTGTGAAAGCGAGCCCCATTCAGAGGGTACGGCGGCCCGAGACGTGAAGCTGCCAGGTGAAACCCAGCTGGTCCTCGAGTACATCTGAGGAAGAGCATCGCAGGGTAAAACAAGGAGAAGAGAGAAGGCCTGGTTCCTGCCAAAACCACTCCAAAGCTTCTGCAACAAAGATGTTTTTCATGCTCGCTTCTGAACTGAGAGAGAAAAAAAGGGTGGCTGAGAGAAAAAGGCAGACGAAAGCAGATGAAAGAAATGTGCAAACACCAGGGATTTACAGTAATTGTACAATATAATATGAATATATATATATACATGTAGTTGTGCATTACAGAATGTTAGTGCATGATGCAAAGGCGAATAATGTCCTGAGGTGAAAGCCTCACACCTCGCTCTGGATTATCACCTTCTACCATATTCGCTTTCCAGCACTGATATATGTATTAAAGCTCACGTTGAGGTCTGTGATGCAAACATACATTTCAATAAACAATTTAAAAAAAGAGAGAAAGATTTAATTTGACCATTATCGTTATTTTTTTTTTATTACGTGTATCTGTGTCGTGTCCTCACTAATAATGAAGAAGCTGTTGGAGGCATCTACTGTTCCTGTTTTTTTGGAATCTTTCTCATTTTAACCTTTTCTTCTCCAGTTCACCAAATTCATCAAGAGCATCGACCTATTTCGCAAAATCACCGTATTTCAGTCTCTCGCAGTTGCTTTGGAGCGTTTCTCAGATCAGAAATTTAATTCTCAAAATGACTCCTTCGACCTCCGCATCACGTCGTCTTGTGCACGTCATAAAATCATTTCTCGTTGCTTTAAACAAATTGCGAATGCTTTGGTACATTCATTTAACCGATTTTCTACAAGTGTCTGCTGTTTCCTACACTGTCAATTGTTTATTCGATCAATCAATCAGATGTTGCACTTGAACTTTAGGTTTGTGTTGATCAGAATATATTATACTGGTTCTCACCTGAAAGTTTTAACCCCCAAAATATCTCAGCATCAGTTCAGTAAACGTAAAATGTTTAAACCAGTTGTCAATCAGTCACGCTTAAATTTCTATAAAACTTGTACATTCACACAAGTACCGTATTTTTCGGACTATAAACCGCTACTTTTTTCCCACGTTTTGAACCCTGCAGCTTAAACAACGAAACGGCTTATTTATGAATTTTTCCTGTTTTTTTCTTGATTTCACAAAATTTCAAGCCAAAAAGCTGAACCCCATAACATAAGACCAATGAAATTTCCGAACGGAAATGAAAAAACGCACCTCACCTGTGTTCTGAGCTGCACGGCATCGGGAGAAAAAAACGTTTTTTTTTTTAAATGCACGACAATGCCAAAAGATAAACTCCCGAGAGAAATACAGTAGTTGTGAAAGGAAGGAGGAAGACAGTGAACAATGACTTTCTTGGTAAGCTACTGTTTAGATACAAGCCGTTGTAACGTGTTGAGTCTGGGTGAAGGGAGAGCTCGCTAACTCCAGTTACAACAGAAATCATATAAGCACAGACAGGTTTCCAAAACTCCTGCTTTTTTATTTTTCTTGGCAACAACATTACGGGTTAGTCAAAGAAACTTATAAATAAGCATCAGAAAATAATAAGGACATATTCCTCAGTCTTGCACACACGCAGTAATAACGGAAAAATGCAGTGCCAGGCTATTCCCAAAATAGTGCAACATATTTCACCCGTTACACCGTGTGTAACATATCTTTTGTTAAAGCCTGTGTAAAGTATGCGGCTTATATACAGGTGCGGCTTATTTATGTTCAAAATAAAAATATTTGTAAAATTCAGTGCTTATATTTGGGTGCGCTTAATAGTCCGGAAATTACGGTACTTACTTTTAACAGATGAACTGAGGATTTGGAGAAAAGTAAAGACTTTTGCAAGAAATCCAATGTGTTTGTACAAATTGTTTTGAGAAAATATTTACAATCCAGTAAGTGCATAAGACGAAATGCTCCAAAGCAACTGAGAAAAACTGTAACCATATAAGTTACACCACATACAATATTCCTTCACTTATCTCAACAAGGTGACTAGAAGATGCTTAAAACTGCTGGTTCTTTTTGTATGGAACTGGAGGTTCTAACCAGGTGCTTATAATCAGCATATTCTTTAATTTAGAACAACGATAAAATGTCTTGTGTGTTCAATGCCCCAAACTAACATCTGAACTCCTTCCAGCCAATCACAATCCGCTATCCAAAGGGTGTATGGTATATATTTTAGAATGCAAAATCCATGTCTTTGGGAAAGTTTTCTGAATTCTAGCTAAAATACAATCATAAAAACGTTCCAGTCTTAGATCTATGGATATTGTATTTCTTTGTATAAATGTAAAATGTAAAAAAATTGGGGAACTCAAAAGTACTACTATTTTTAACCCTAACCCCTAACCCTAACCCTAACCCTAACCCAATGCATGTTAAAATAATAAACAAAATATTAATGAAACAAAGCTAGCATGTTTTTCTTTTTTTTTTTTTTTACATTAAGACGAGTCATAACAGATTGTAGATTTACATATGGCTGTTTATCATGATTACTTTTCCTTCTACGCTTCATAGACCTTTCAGATCGCATTTAACAGCTTCTACGGTTTGCGATGAAAAAACGAATAGTATGTGCCTCATGCAAATCCACCTCATGCGGTGAAAAACTCTACGAGGCCGCCCGCTCATCCGGGACACGGGATAATTAATGCGTTATCGCACAACCATTCAATATCAGTCAAAGGCCAATCCTGAACTGACAGCAATATGGATGTTTGAAGCAATTATTCTATAATGTGATGAAAGAAGAGGGAAGAGAGAAGGAATGGTGCAGAAAAAGAAGCAGTAAAGGTCTTAGGTAGCCATTAGACGGCCCATTTTCTTCAACGACGTGCCATTGAACATTCATTTCACCAGGAACAAAACGGACTTTTCAATAAAATTGTAAATCCTGTTAATAATAATGTCAAGAATTCAGAGGTTTGTTCCTTAGAAGACAAGATTGCACAAGGTTTCCAAAAGCCGTTATATGGCTAAAAATGTAGCATGTGAGAGATATTATGTAAACATCCAATCAGCAAAAAGTCCAAGATCTCCTGATTAAAAAAAATAAAAAAAATAAAATAAAATAAAAACCCACTATAAAAAATCTGCGCCTCGCCTTTCCGGCCATCTTAGTTTGGAGGCACCCCATTGTATAGGACATCTCCAGGTGGTAGCATGAAGTTTTCCCTTCACTTAAACTAGGAGACCCAAACCTATTCCAGCAGGACCATCTTGGTCACGGGTTTAAATCCCAGCACCACCATTCCCCAGCCCTTGACCCTCAATTACTCAGGTGTAGAACTGCGATAAGTGTCAAGTCAAGTCAAGTTTATTTATATTGCACTTTTTTTTCTTCACAACAGACATTGTCTCAAAGCAGCTTTACAGAATTTTACAGTTAAGGTGAATGGTGTGTATTTATCCCTGATGAGCAGCCGTGGAGACTGTGACAAGGAAAAACTTCCTTAGATGTTAGGAGGAAGAAACCTTGAGAGGAACCAGACTCATTTGGGTGACATCAAGAGTGTGATTATTTGATCTTTAAACAATACACAACACTGGAGAGTGAGAACTAACACGAGCACTGGAGTGTAAGATTGAGTGATGTCCTTTCTACGATCTTTTACAGTCATTTGAGGTTATGGAACCAGAAGCGACTTAGCAAATCATAAAATAGCATTTGCAATCATCCCAGATCCAAGTGTATGTCGAGTGAGTCAAGTGTACGTTAATCTGTATTAGAACATCTGCCAAATAATGTAAATTTAAGCAGAAATTGATAAAAAAAAAAAAGTATAATGTGTTGTTCATTAAAAGCAGGAGGTGGTGATTGGTTGTTAAAGCATTGGACTTTGAATCTAAAGGTTGTTAGTTCAAGTCCCAATCACACCAAGCTGTAATTAATGGGCCCCTGAGCAAGGGCCCTTAGCGGCTAAGATGTATAAATGAGATAAATGTAAGTCGCTCTGGGTAATGGCGCCTGGCAAAGAATTTAAATAAATACAAAAATAAAAATAAAAGATTTTTTGCAACTTACTGTTCAATAAGAAGAATAAAAGATTTCAGGATGTACGCTGAGAGACTCTGTTTATAAGTCAACAGCGTGATGTTACTTATTTTCCTTTAACTGGAAGATTTCCGCTCACCTCCATTACCTAAAGTCTGGGTTAAGCGTGTAACACCTGAGTGAGGAAATGTAATCATATCCACTGTGAGCCGTTTTTCTGCTCATCCTTTAGATGTCTGAAGATGAGTGGGAAAGGGAGAGATGGATTACGCTGTTGGGAAATTGGAAGAATATTAGTTCAGGGCGAATAATGAGAAATTAGACCAGACCCTCGTCATGTTCCCGAGAAATGGATGAGATGTTTAACGAGCAGGACTTGATTTTAATGAGTCGGAGTTAAAAAATCTCATTCAACACAAAATGGTCGACGCACTCGTTCGCCGCTCATGCGTGCACGAGCTCACGTGCAAACGCGGGCTCGATTATTACCATTGCTCTCGCAGAGAAATCTGTCGCTTCAATATCCCTCGTTCGTCCTCTGTCTCCGTCTCGCTCGTTTGCTCCTTAGTGAAACCCAGAAGTTTATAGGATGGACAAAGAAGCCTTTTGAGAAGTCTTTATCAGCCCTCGCTGGCTGGGAGCTCAGAGACCACCGCCTGCTGGTGCACTCAGCATGGGCCTCGCATCCCTCTCGCTCTTTGAAACACTTCTTTTTACTCGTTCCTTCATTCCCTCGCTTTCTTCTTCTGTCCCTCGGTTTGAGTTAAAAAAAAAATGATATGGATCCAATAAAATGGTGCTGAAAAATAATAGCAATTAAAATACAAACCGAGACTGAATCATCCTTTTTTTTTTCCTGGCCCATCCTAGTTTTCCCTTTATCTCTTTCTTATCTGTCGTTTTTTTTTGGCCACGGTGGGATGAACTGTGCCACGCTACGATGAGCCGACATCTCTCAAACGCTTTTGGCTGCCCGAGGGCACTGCCTCCGTGCCCCATTCATCCAGGGGCTAGGAAAAAAAATTGTGCAAAGAGAAAAAAAAAAGACGAGGAGGAGGAGGAGGAGGGAGGATGAGTGGAAACGAAACACTGTTGAAAGGATGAGGCGTTTGGAGAGTCTAATGGAGGAGTTCAGGCTTCACCACCCAACCTGCTATTGATTTTTGCTCTAGATGCAAGTCTCTCTCTCTCTTTCTCTCTCTCTTTCTCTCTTAAAACAGCATGCTGTCTTTATTTCATTATTGCTGAGCGTAAACCCGCACGAGGCCTCTCTCTCATTTCAGTGATTAATCTGTGTTGGGAAAACACCCAAACTCCCATGCATTTTGCCCTTAATTAACAAATTGCAATATATTATTAACTTGTAGCGCAAAGAAGCTCTTCTGAATCATTTTCGCAGTGGGGGTTTCGTCGAAGCCGCTAACTACATTTTTTTATTTATTTATTTCATTTTGAAGACGAGCGAATCTACTTGTTTGTTTCTAATTTGATTAAATTATACCGCCACTCAATTCTGATTGAATTATACTATCGTTAATGTGGCCATTATATTACAGGTGGAAGTAAATCGGATGCATGTGATTAATTCCGTTCTTGCTCCAAAGACCACGGAGCCGGTCCTGCAACCCCGTAGAACGGACGCCAGAGAAAAAAAAAAAAAGGTAACGCAGCAGTTTCGTCTCGAGTTCGCCAAGACACAGAGTCGCCAGCTCGCCATCTGCGAAGCGAAGCTTCCTTTTCACGGACGTATGCAATATTTATCGATCCCAACTTCGGCAAACTAATTAGCTCCAATTAGTGCACTCGTTACTGTCGATTGCTAATGCACTCTCCCATTAGACCGCTGCGCCTTTTGCACCCTAATTGCTGACCTCCTGGATGAGCAGCTGAGGCCACGGTGCAACCCGTTCGCATGGAAATAGAAAGACTTTTCCGGGCCAAAATAGGTCTGGCGCGGTGGAATGAAGATGTAGGTAGAGGGAGTCCTCTGGGTGAAATAAAACCGGACTCTATAAAGCCATCCTTTCACTCTGAACATACAGTGCCTCTCGCTGGATTAAAAGCTCACTACAGGCACCGTGACACGGCCGGCGCCGTCTTCCAACCGCTCGTTTCAAGAGCTGACCAGGCGGTGAAGAAAAAAGACCTAACAGTATGAAGAATACCAGGCAAGAAAAAGAGACGCATTTTCCAAGACTTGAGGAGAATACGATTTTTAACCTGAGCAAGCAAATGTCAAGAGGGACAGCGGTGAAGAGTCGTTCTCCTCTCCAGGGATCGTTGTTCCATATAATTAACTCGAAAGGATCTGCATCAAAGAGAAATATGAAGTGGTACACGAGCATGCTATTGTTCACACGAGAGGTGTATTATAGCGGGAGAATAAAAAAAAAAAGATCCTCGCACACAGAGAAAGAAGAGCTAAACTCTGGGATGGAAATCAAAGCTGCCCGTAATGACTGAGGCGTCACACTGCTTCGGTATCAGATCAAAACGACGCTGTTACCAATCGCTCCATATGTAAGCTGTGAATCAGAGTCCTCCACTAAGACTTTGTGATAAATACTTTGCAACCTCCAGCTGGAGGAGATCAAGTTCAAGGAGGCCATCAAATACAACATAGCTAGCAAAGGTGGCTTTGTATAAGAAACATCGCACCCTCTCTCTCACTCTCTCTCTTTTTTCAAAAGCCTGCGGCCACACCTTTAATTACCTTTTAGTCTATTAATACTCGTGCTTAGCAGCTTTGTGAGCCAATTACGGCGCTCTGACTGCTGACAGATCCTGCCATGACCCTGCTCCCGTGTCACCTACCCGGCTGATAATTATGCTCCCATTCTGAGTGTTAAAAAAGCGCCGAGGTGCCGAGCTTGCGGCATATTCAACAGCCTGATGCACCACAACCTCTCACTGGTCAACAAGGATTCACGGTCAGATCCCGTAGGATCGGTTTCTTGTGAGAAGTCAACATCGAAATCATCTACTAAGTTCTACTCGACGATCGCCACGATACCCGGCTAATTCTGTTTATCAGCAGAACGCCCAGCGCTCATCCGGCAACGTCGGGGTACTTTACGCCCAAGCAAACACACTCAATGGAGGGGAAATGAAAAGCAAAAACGGTGAAACCTCAACGCTTTATAGCTGCAAGCGATGCAGGAAAAGGTGTTAGTTAGACAGCTGTGTGAAGTCAGTAATCAGCAGTGTTTTAGTGGGTGTAGCGGAGCTCCATGCGCTGCCATGTTCCTGCTGGGGCGCAGCACCATACGCCCACCTGCCGCT
Organism: Silurus lanzhouensis; assembly: GCA_039877035.1. Lineage (NCBI taxonomy): Eukaryota > Metazoa > Chordata > Actinopteri > Siluriformes > Siluridae > Silurus > Silurus lanzhouensis. The sequence goes on from JBCEWE010000025.1 coordinate 69,226, forward strand.
TAATTATGCCTGGAATCAATGCACTATGGTAACCTGGAGAAAGCAGACAAATGGCCACTCAGCGCGTCTTTCTGGCGCACACGGGCTCCTCACAAAGCCTCCCTTCACTTTTTTTCCCCTTTACTTAACCCCATGAAACCCGCCTCGATCCTTCCTCATCGCTCTTGTTCTAGCAGAAGAAGTCCAGGTGAGTCGAGTATGCAAACATACGACACGCGGATACGCATGAATCACGCGCACACACACGGGTCTCCCGCATGGCACAGCGTAGCTCGCTTCTAACGTATTTCTGAGCTGATCCAAGATGGCAGCTCCTGAGGTGCTTTTGTGCTTTCCGGGGTGTGTTGTTTGAGTTCAGTGGTTTTGCGCACTGCTGCGCCGGTTTTAACATTACAATGACAACCAAACTGCAACGGACTAGAAAAAAAAAGGATAAAGAAAAGAAATAAACCCAACGTATAGATGAAATGTCGTATCAGTCATTAAGTCCCATGGTTGGGCTGCCTGCCAGACTTACACCTCCACTCTTTTTAAAGAGTGGGCACTGGGGAGATGCGAACACTTTGAAAAGCAAATCAAAGAGCAGGAATAATGCAGAAATCCACATATTAACACTGAAGTGCGTACAAAAGATATGCCTCGACACAAACGCAGCTGGCAAAGTGACATGCGCAGTTTGCTGATTATATTTGAGAGCGGCTAAAGAGGAAATTAAAATCAAATGTAATAGAGAGTTACATGTAAAAATAAATAAAAATAAATAATAATAATAATAAGTTCAACTTCATGGCCTTTTAGAATATGTTGCAGAAAGAAAATGTAAGCATATGGTTTCAGTTTAATGGCTTGGCTATTGTAGTTCAATCTGGTAATTATTTCCAGAGTAAAAGAAATTTAGGTTTGGCTTAATCCCATCTGCTGGTAAATGAAGTATTATAAAAAATAAAAAATAAATATTAAAAAAATTTTATGATGAGTTGCTCTGCAGATATCTTAATGTTCTCACAGAGATTTGGCTTCAGAGTCATTTATAGCTTACATGCTGTACTGTAACCTGCACTGATCTCCCAAAACCAGCCCCTTTTATAGCTGATAATTGCTGTCGATTTGGTTTCTGTACCAAATTCCACCTCTCTTAGCACCGACTCAGTCTCTTCAGTGTTCTTCAATTTTTGTTTCATCTTAGCTTTTTTTTTAAATCTTACAATCAGGTATAGCTGGTGGCAGCAAGCAGACCTGAACCATTACCAGGAAACTTAATCTGTGGGTTTTACTGTAGAAAAAAAGCAAAGCGAAGACTTGAAACAAGACTAAAGGAATACGGGATAAACATGTGCTGTGTTATTGAGGGCAGAAAGCATGATTGCATAGGAAACAAACACAGTTTCTGTCTTCTGAGTAGCTCCGTAATCAGCATTAAGCTTTGGCCCCTGGTGTCTATAGTGTGAATGGGCAGCTTTCCAGTTTGAAGTGGTTTATTTACTTGGGCAAAATTCAAATCCGTCTTCAGGTCAAGGCAGGTTTGAGTCAAACTGAGCAATGAGACAGTTGTGGCTGGCGAGGATATTGGGGCGGTCTAGCTGATGCCAATAACTTAACCTGAGATGTTGCCAACTGGTAGAGTTTGGTGCTAGTAATTCAAATGTCTTGATATTATAAAACTACAGAACACCAACAAACTTTGGCCACTTATAACACCCCTGCTGTGCGAGGTCACATGATTAGTGGCAAGTACATCTGGAAACAGCATTAAACTTGGCTCCTGCTTTAGGATAAATAGCATTGAAGGGCCAGGGAGCTTTACAGCTTAGAGTGGTTTATTAGACAAAGTTCAAAAAAGTTCTTCTTGCAATAATATACTTCCCTAATGTTCCCAGGAATCTCTTATTATAAAACAATACGCTTGCAACACAAGCATCTCGATTCTCGGCTAAATGAATCCGGCGTCCAAATAAACTAGCAAAAGTGTCCTTGCTTTTGTTGCAGAAGTTCTAGTCAAAGTATCTGTTTTGCGCTGTTTACATCGTCAGTCATCATTGAGCTCTGGTCTTTCATGGCTATAGACAAAGGGCTGAAGGGCCAGGAAGCTTTTCAGCTCAGAATGGTTTATTTGGTTGAATCCGACTTAAAACAAATCAGTGGTCGATGTCACGCTGAGCAATGAGACAGTGGTGGGTACCAAGGACACAGTTCAGCAAAGTCTTTTTGCAATAATGTGTGCCAGGACCTGATGCGATTGTGCCAGGAAACTCTATGTTGTGTGTAGGAGAATGTGTTTGCAAAGCAAATGCCCTTGACTCTAGCCCAGAATGGTACCTGAAATGGTGCCTGAACATATTTTGCCCTTTTTTTGTGCAAGCACCACACATATTCTTGGGGGAGAAAAACTATAATCTGGTTTAACTCTCTGTTTTGGATCTGTAATCAGCATTAACCTCTTGTGTCTATGGACAGAGGGTCAGGTGGATTCTCAGCTAACCTGAGCAGTTACCTGAAGCTGTATGCCACTTTAAATATGATTATGATTAGTGATTCATATGTAGTAAGTATTTTTGAAAGCTGGTCTTTACCTGGTGCCAGCAACTGGACATGATATGGTGTTAGGAAACTCTCCAAACCAATGTGTAGGTTTTATACAAAAAAAACCCTAATACATTAATGATACTTTTAGCCGATTGAACAGAAAATTATTAAATGCTGTTGGGGCTGGAGGCATGACATGCTATAAATGCTGTTCTGTGATCAGCAGTAAACTCTGGTCCTTGATGCATTTAGACAATTAGAGGTGAAGTTTTATGCAGCTTTTCAGCTTAGAGTGGTTTATAAGGCCTGATCAAAAATACTGCTCTGAATCAATCTCCTCTTTCGCCTTCGTCTTTCTCAGCATTCTTCTTCCACATGTCCCTGCTCTGCACATGACCAAACCATCTCGATTGGGTTTCTCTCGCCTTGTCTTCATAATGTCCTACCTGCACGGTCCCTCAAATAAATGGATTTCTGTCCATCCTCGTCAACTCTGCTACCTCCATCCATACTTCCTGTCTTTTTGTTAATTCCACTGTCTCTTAACCATACAACATCGCAGGTCTCACCACAGTCCTATAAACTTTTCCTTCTATCACAGGTGTCAATTGCATCTTTAAACTTTAGTTGTTGTGTCTGTTCTTTTGTGTTAGAGGCCTGGATGGCTCTTCAGTTTATTATCGTTTTGTTAATTTGGGCTGTAAAAGCTGTATCTTGCTCCCTGAAGGAGAAACCCTCAGTGGCCTACTAAACTGTAGTTGGGGGAAGAGACACACAACTCATCTGAAAAATGTTTCCTTGCAATAATTAGGGTCTAACTGCTAACACTGTGTTAGGGTTCATTGTAGAAGAATTCACTGGCAATGCAAAAGTATTAACAAAGTACATTATGACTATTTTGGTCGTTACAAACGCGGTACAAAGCGTCGTGCTGTTGTGGAAGAAGACATGCCTGGGTCATAGTGGAAATAATGGGTTGGTGCCAAGTACATCTGTAATCAGCATTAATCTCTGGTCCTCTGTGGCAATAGACAAACAGTGGTGAAGGCCCAGGCAGTTTAATAGCTTGGGGTAGTTTATTTGCTTGGGCTGAAGCTGCATTCTGCTCTCAACAAGGCAACGCTCTGTATCATACAGAGCAAGCGGATAGTTCTGTGGCAAGGACACAGTTCAGCAAAGGCCCTCCAGCTATAATCAGGTCTAACCTACGCCAGAAACTGGGCCTGGGATGGTGCCAGGAAACTGTGGGGTTTACTGTAAAAGAATGCCTTGATACTCTAAGAACAGACAGTTCCAGAAAAATAAAATAATAAAAATCACCGTCCACCATCCTGTCTGGTGCTGTGTTGGGGCAGCTGATGATCAAGTCAGATTGGATTTCCTGCTCGATGCCAAGTACATCTGTAATCAACATTAAGTAATCAACTCCTGTCTGTAAGCTGGCACAGTGTGGGAGGACTGAAATAAAAGTTTCTCGCTGCTAAATCGACAATGTTTCGCTGTGTTTGCCAGGAAAGGCACATTCTCCTTCAGTCAGGCTGCTATTTCAAGACAGCTTGGTTAGAGAGCAGCGGCATCTGTTTTTAGCCTTCCATTTGCACCAAATATCAAATAATTATAATGATAATGCCCCTTCGCTCAGTGTCTTCGCCTGTCCATTTGATTCAGTTGCTTTCAGATGCCAAGTGAGTAAAGCATCGCATAAAGCTTCATTCATAACTAATTAGAAAAAGTGACATTTATTTTTTCAACTACTTAGGAAAAAACGTCATTGATGAAACATTTGTTTATTTTTTACACTTATTTATATAAAAACTGAAGACACTGTGCAGCTAATTCTTCCGACAAACTGCAGTGACCTTCGATTAAAATGTGAACTTTGGATTAAAAGAAACGGACGAATGTTCGCAAAAGCGAAAGCATTGGTGTCTTGATAATCAGCGATGCAGTGTTTGGGTGTAGTGCAGGGAATCATGAATTACAATTCGAAAGTGTTTTTGTGCTCGATCATCGATTTTAAATCTCTCCAGGAAACAAAAAAAGGCAGGCTTTGAATGAAATAAGGGGTTGAGAAAAGAGAAGAAGGGGGTGAAGCGTCTCAAAATGAAGTGAATAATACAGAAAGAGGGAGTGAGAAAAATCTAGAGAGACCCAGTGCTCTAAAGGCGTGTGACGTAAATGCCAGCTTTGAAGGACGGGTTCAGGGGCAGTGTCTTTGGGGAAATGTGCAAATCACATGCATGGAGTCAATGACTGGTGGGAAGAAATCTTGAGTTTCTGTCCAACAAAACTAGCGAGAAAACGAAAGAGAGAGAGAGTAAGAGATCATGTCACTTGAGAGAGAGCGAATGAATATTAATGTTAAAATTGGAAGGTATTCACATTTTACAAGGTACCCGAGTGTTAATGCTGTCATAGGCACGTGAAAGTGGAGAGCAGCAAAAGCATCTAGTGCAAATCACATTCCATCAGCTGGGATCTGCTAACAGTAAGCTCTTGTTTTTCTTGCTATCTCTAAAGACGTGTGTGTGTATACACACATAGACGTGTGTGTGTACACACATACATATATACAGTACATGGTTTCTTAAACTGCTGCGATTATGCCCCGGCACAGAGCCGTCCACTGAGGAAATTGCCCCTGAGAATCAATCCGAGCCATCAGAGATTGCAAAATGTCTTGAGTCTGGAATAATTAAATTCGAGGCGTAGATGAATAGGCTTGCTTTTTTTTTTAATGCTTTAACTCTTGCCGAGGTTTAAAAAAATAATAATCGACCCCGGTGTTCTCGCCCTGGTGTGCACGCACCACCTCCTACCCTTTGCTCTGTAATCTGGCAGAACTTCTGAGGACTATCTTCCAGGCATGACGCCACAGAAGCTAAAAAGTCAGACTCTACATCTGCCACAAGGACATTGCAGCCAGCTTCCCAGTCCCGGATGAGTGGAGAATGAAGCAGATGAATATGCTGGCTGTTACACCGCTACCTTATATAGTGCAGTAATTTTTATTTTTAACACATTCACCAGCTGATGTTGCGATTCTGACCACAGCACTCCATTCATCACACGTGCTGCAGAATTACAGCTGACATATCACAACATGGTGGCTCTGTTATTGGTATTGGCGGCGACGCTGGCTGTTTTCAGCGCGCTGTCAAAAGAGAATGGAGACATTTAAAAACGTAAAGGTCGACAATAAATCAGTATCTCAAACAATGCCCTGAGGTGTGATTTGTGACGGTTTGCTGGAGCGCTTAAGAGGGACGGCTAAGGCCGAGGCGGGATGAGCGAGAGAGCGGAAGAGCTTATCAGCGAGGCCACACCTCGGCGCCGATTGAAGCCGAGGGCTTCAGATATACTCCGAGCTCTCGAGGTGTCCGGCGACACGGGGCCTTAAAAACAAGGCACTTTCGAAAAAAAAACCCTATTCAGCGGATGATTATCCGGAGGCTGGCAAAGTGAAGTGGGTAATGAAATAAAATGCATGCGAGTGCACGTGCGAGCAAATAAACAAAGAATTAAATAAGCGAAACAAAAAAGAGCGAGTCAGCGACTTCGGGTTTTGTTAGTTCAGAAATGCAACTTAAGCAATAAAGCTTAATTTGTACAACGAATACTCCTCCCTTCCCGAAAGCACCCAGGACCAACAATTATCTTCAATTATCTCCTATTAAATATTGTGCGGGGCATTCCTAAGGCAATTCCCTGTCAAATCTAAAACCTGCTATTTCATTAGAACTGCCCGGACAAGAGCGTGTAAATACTCATCGCGGTTTTATCGTCACCGTATATGTCAGCAAACCCAGCGTCTCGAACGCGTTCGTTACGATCTAATTAACAAACAAAAGTTGTGTTCTTTCGCCAAGCTTTTTTCCCCTCTCGTAGCCCTGAAAGCAGTACGCGCCCCCTCGGAACATTCGACGAAATTGCCTCGTGATAATTTCTACAGCTTTTATAAGGGGACAGGAGACTCTCTAAGCGATGGCCTTTCACAGCGGCGGCTGCTAATAAGGAAGGGTTGCTATTGCGCCGTCATTTCTTTGTATTCTGTTTCCCACTTTATTGCGCAGCGTCAACGCGAGAATAAGTCCATCTGACATTTTACAATGGTATAATAGCTCTTCGCACAATGAGGCGATCTTTCTTGCCGATACACTGAATGAAAATGAAAGCTTGTTCACTTTCAAAGCTCTCGGTGCCGTCGCAGAGGTGGGAGGCACGGAGAAAAGCGTTAGCCTGCAACACTCATCTTCTTAGATAAGCATCCTCCTGTTTTTTGTTTTTTATATATATATATTTATATATATAAAGCAACCAAATCTAGGCCGAGGGGGGATAATGAAGAGTCCAGTGCCAGAAGAATTCTCTGAGGTTCACTTGATTTCAGCTTGTTATCGACCGGGCTGCAGGGCAGTGAGGCTGTGTCGATCACACAGAATAACTTCCAATAAAGTGACAGGATTTGCAGTAACCCGCTTCAACCTTCTGGGGAGTCCTGGTGGGCCGGGAAAGGAGCTGAAAAAAAGGGAAATATGTGCAAAAAAAATCGCTTTTTTATTGCTAATATGTGGCAGGCTAGAGCGGCTGGAGGTGAGCCCGTGCGATCGAAGTGATATGCGTGCCTGGTTTTTCTTTCTTATTAAAGTGAAACTCAGGCTCAATTATGAAAATAAATAGAGAAAAAATAATAAAAATCTGTAACCTAATTCGCCCAAAGGAACATATCAGCTAATTAGCGATTCCTTCCTGATCCCGGACAGGTGCGTTAGATTAGTGTAAAGACAAACAATGTGCAGAGCGATGAACTGTGAGAGTGGGATTGGGTTTCAGTGCTGAGCTTTAACATGCCCTTGAAACCTTGCTGCCAAGCGCAGAGCAGCCAAAAAAGGGGAATTTACACCATTAGCCTCCTAACCCTCGTGCACTCTATTAAATAGATTTACACCACAACGCTGTGGCATTCTGGACTCTGAACGGTCAGAAGGTGTTGATTAGTTTCCTACTCTGACAGTAGTTCAGCTCTGAGTCTTTTACTTATGCTGTTAGACCTAGTGCTACTGGACTATTGTACAATGTCCTTAACTATGACATACCACTTTCATTCTCTTTCTTTCTTTCTAAACCCATGATCTTGTCCTTTTTGTCTCTCCGGAACTGCCTATCCATCCTGATGCCCTGATGGACTTCTCATCAATTGGCCATAACTCAGTGCTGCTGAAGATGGCTCCACATTAGCCTGAAAATACTTGAGATCGCTGTGGATAGTAAACACTTAGAAACCATGAAGCTGACTTTAGACCGCAATTAATATGAACAATTCTGCTGCAATGGCTCCATTTTTTGCACTCAAGTCTCCATTAGTGAACAGATGATAACCTCAACAATGATGGAACGTTAATGACTGAATATCCCGTTTCTACATGAGGACGGGTTTCCCTTTAGATTTTGTTTTCACTTTAGGTTACTTCCTCATATGGGCTTAGGGAGTTTCTCTGCACCACAGTCACCTCTGGCTCCTGGCTCATGAGGGATAAACTTATAGGAGCTCATTTACTGAATAGAAAGCTGATTTATGACAGTGTTCAAATCGGTACAGCAATCGAATTGTATTGTTTTGGTTTTAATGTACTTAAACGTGGTGTTGGGTCGGAAATCCAGAATCCTAAATTCCAGCACCAGAGTGGCAGCTAGGTGATACTGGAACTTAAACCCCTGAATTTCCAATCAGTGAACCAAAACCTTAACCACTGAACTACCACTGAGCTTCCCAAGGCCTTCAACCCTCACCTGCTCAGTGTAGAAATAACAAACAATGTAAGTTGCTCAGAATAAGGTCTTTTTTTTTTGTTTTTTAATTTTTTAATTTTATGTCATTATTTTATTAAATGCAGTTAAGACCCCTTTTTTGTTCTTAATCTGATACCCAGTACTTTTAAGGCCAGGATCACGAATACCAAAACTGATATTAGTATTTCTGAAAGTTTTTACTATTAAAATTAAATAAACTACAATGGGCTCCTTTTATGGTATACAGTGCAGCCTTGATACTCACGGGGGTTACATTCTATGACCCTTCACGAGTAACAAAAAATACAGAGGAATGGTACATGTACTCTAAACTCAACAGAAACTGTGAATTACTTGTCAGTATTGTTTTATTTGCTACTTTGAATGAATAATACAATAATAAAATAGTTTTTCAAACATTTTAATGTCATTTTTTAGTACAATCAGATTTTTCGTGAGTTACTCTCAGTCCGGTTCCAAATGAAAAGTCGCTAACTACCGAGGTCGCGGGTGTCAAAGGTCGCGAGTATCGAGATTCCACTGTATTTCCTTGAAAAATATGAATAATTATTTCAATCTTTATCACTCAAAAAAACCTTGATACGGTATAATCCATCAGGCGAACCGCATTCGGACTGTCTCGAGGAAAGTGTGAAAGTGAACATCTTTCCTCTTCCAGGCTGTTCCCTCTTCAATTGATTAACTCTCATGCTTTTGAAAAATAAAACAGAAAATATCTCAGAAGGTACAGGTGTTGCAGCGATCCCATAATATGTGACAGTGACAGAATGCTGACTTGTTTGAAGAATGAGGCACAGCGGTAAAAGAAATAGTTCAATTCAATGAGAAACAATTCTCAGAACTATACCAGTTCTCAAATCTGTAGTGGTCCATCAGGGCCAGAAAGACCTTCTCTGCTGACAGAATCACTGATTTCACCGATCAGCCATAACATTATGACCACCTGCCTAATATTGTGTTGGTCCTCTTTTGCTGCTAAAACAGTTGTGACCCATTGATCATTAACAGCATGAACTTCTTCAGCAGTTTGAGCTACTGGAGCTCGTCTGTTGGATTGGACCACACGGTCCAGCCTTCGCTCCCCACGTGCATCAATGATCCTCGTCCCCCACGACCCTGTCGCCGGGTCACCACTGTTCCTTCCTTGGAGCACTTTTGATAGATTCTGACCACTGCAGACCAGGAACATCTCACAAGAGCTGCAGTTTTGGAGATTCTCTGACCCAGACGTCTAGACGTCACAATTTGTCAAAATCCTCATTAAATTTTCACCTAATGCTTTAAATATCCACGATGAAGAGATGATAATCAGTGTTCTTCACTTCACTGCTCATAATGTTATATTGGCATAATGTTATAGCTTATTTTTGTCTATTATTATTATGTACTCAATTAGTCCTAATCTTCATTTCATAGCATTTCTCTTGGGTGTTCTGCTGCAAGCATAAGTTTCGGTTTGAGTTTCTATCCAATCAGCTGCCTGTAGCTTACTATTCATGTTGTTTTGACCAAACAGATTTCGAGTCTCAGACACTGAGGCCATCTAGCAGGCGTCCTTTGATTGGCTGGTCAGAGACCACACTAGTCACAGCTCTCAAACTCAATAGAAGCTCAAATATATTCATGTGGATATTATAATAGCTGTTTTTTCATTCCGCGATGTCTCACAGAGGACAGGACTTTTCAAGAAAAGCTGGATGTCATGAGGAAACAGCCGTTAATCCCTTTTTATGAACAGTTTATACTTTTGTGTTTTCTATTTAAAAGAGAACGAAAAAAAAGCAAAAAAGAAAACAAGTAAATAAGCTAAAAGGACAAAAGTGAAGAAGGAAAGAAGAAAAGAAAAAAGTGAGGAATAAAATAAATAAAAAGATTGGAAAAAGAAAGAAAGAAAGAAAGAAAGAAAGAAAGAAAGAAAGAAAGAAAGAAAGAAAGAAAGAGAAAATAAGCTTAAAGGACAAAGTGCAGAAGGAAGGTGGGAAATAAGAAAAGAAATAAATGAGGAAAGAAAAGAAAAATTGGAAAAAGAATTCTTTCTTTTAGAAAGAAAGAAAGAAAGAAAGAAAGAAAGAAAGAAAGAAAGAAAGAAAGAAAGAAAGAAAGAAAGAAAATGTGAAGAAGGTAGTAATGAGAAAATTAAAAAGGAAGAAAGAATCCTAAAAAAATGTAAACGTTTGTGTGTGTGTGTGTGTGTGTGTGTGTGTGTGTGTGTGTGTGTGTGTGTGTGTGTGTGTGTGTGTGTGTCTCCACCTGACTCTCTACATGATGGCAGTGAAGTGTGTTGTAATCAGTATATCTGGTTCCTTTCAAGGTTTCTTCCTCGTGCCATCTCAGGGAGTTCTTCCTCTCCACAGTCACCACTGGTTCACTTATTAGGGACAAACTTGCAATTATAATGAACAAACTTTCAGGCACTAAACTCCTCCATTCTTTTATAAAACTTTAGAACACTTTATCTGTGTAAAGCTGCTCTGAGAAAATGTTAAAATCTCTATAAAAATAATAATTAAATGAATTGAATCATTGATCAGCAGCTGGGGTTTAAAGACATCACCATCACAGGTCCGTTAGAAACCTCAAAAAGCAAACTTCAGGCCCTGAGAAACTCGCTTATTTCATTTTCTGCTTAACTGTTCCTCCAAGGAGCTCGAACATCTCGTGTGTTCTTTGATGAAATACCACCATCAGTGTCAACTTTAGGGGCTGATCTGAGCTGAAAGGACTGAATATAGATATATTTATATATATATTTATATATTAAGAAAAGTTCTATAATTAACGTGAACTTTATTACTCTTCTCCTCTGCGTGTGATGAAATCCTGTTCCATTATTGTGTAGAGAATTAAAAAGCTGATATTAAGTTGTCAACGCAAATCAGTGAGAAAATCCCTCGCCAGCCGTGAGGTCGATTGTGAAACCTCGGCTCTCTGATGCCGATCCCGTCTCGGGGAACACACTCTGATGGGGGATGGCAGGAAAAAAGTGGTGCTTTATATATATATATATATATATATATATATATATATATATATATATATATATATATATATATATATGTTATTGGAATTCAGAGTAAAAAGTTCATTAGCTGAGATAACAGATGAGGTCTCTGTGGTGTTTCTAATAAACAGTTAGAGAAGGTCCGGAGTGGTCTTCTCTCTCGGTGCATGAAGAAGTGCAACCTCGTCTGACCTGCGAAAAAAACGTAGACCCTCGTGCTCGGGTTGCGGGGTTCACCCTCGGAATTGTGCCGGGGGACAAAACCTGCGTACCTTTAAGGTGTTGCAATACAAAAACCATAATCTTACCAGTCACGGTTTGATGAATCACCATGGAAACAGGAAGCCTGTGATTTATGAGCAACATATCCAGAGAATAAAACCCTTTCGGCATTAGGTCGCTTTGAACTGGGCGAGATGATGACATTAAACGGTTGTTTACTGTGTGTGTGTGTGTGTGTGTGTGTGTGTGTGTGTGTGTGTGTGTGTGTGTGTGTGTGTGTGTAGCCATTGTTTTGCTGTCTGACCCTGCTTGTTCCAGTGGTGTATCAGCCTGACAGGCATGTTTAAGGCCTTTAGCGATGTCCTCGCCGCGCTGCGCTCTCTCACAGCTTCACAATGCAACACGCCGCTTTTGTCTGCCTCACATTTACTACAGGACATAAAGGACAGGGTGTAGTGTGTGTGTGTGTTTGTGTGTGTGTGTGTGGAGGTGTTGAGGTGAGTGCAGGGGCAGGGGCAGGAGCAGGGGCAGGGGGGTCCTAGAGAAAGGGGATTAAGAGGAATTGATTTCTTCAGCAGAACAGGTGAGAAGAATAGGCAGGGAAATGAGCATGGCTGTGCATGCGAGAGGTCAGAGGTCAGCAGATGAAGAGGAGATACTCCTGAGGTCTCTCCAGACTCAGTTTCTCGCTCTTACGTCCCCTCTCCATACTTTTCAAGTGTGTCAGGGCTGCTGACATTCTCCCCACGCCAAAACTTGCCTACAGAACTAACCACAACACGCCACATGGCAACGACACGCCTACTGAACTAACCACAACATGCCACACGCCCACGACACGCCTACTGAACTAACCACAACACGCCACATGCCAACGACACGCCTACTGAACTAACCATGACACACGACCGACACGCCTACTGAAATAACCACACCCTGCCACACGCCAACGACACACCTACTGAACTAACCAATGCACACCACACGCCAATGACACAACTACTGAACTAACCACAACACGCCAACGACACACCTACTAAAATAAGCACAACACGCCACATGCCAATGACACGCCTACTGAACTAACCACAACACGGCAACGACACGCCTACTGAACTAACCACACCGTGCCACACGCCAATGACACGCCTACTGAACTGACCACACCGTGCCACACGCCAACGACACGCCTACTGAACTAACCACACCGTGCCACACGCCAATGACACGCCTACTGAACTAACCACACCGTGCCACACGCCAATGACACGCCTACTGAACTAACCACACCGTGCCACACGCCAATGACACGCCTACTGAACTAACCACAACACGGCAACGACACGCCTACTGAACTAACCACACCGTGCCACACGCCAATGACACGCCTACTGAACTAACCACACCGTGCCACACGCCAACGAACCCCCAACTGAACTAACCAAAACACACCACTTGCCAATGCCACGCCTACTGAACTAACCACAACACGCCAACGACACGCATACTGAACTAACCACAACACGCCACACGCCAACGACACACCTACTGAACTAACCAAAACACACAAAGGCAAATCAATGAGCTAAATAGACAAAAGAGTGAAGATGGAAGGAAGAAATAAAATGAAGTGAAGACAAACTGACACAAGGTAAAAGAAAGAAAGAATCCTAAAAAGAAAGAAAAACAGACGTGTGTGTGTTTTTGTTTGTGTGTGTGTGTGTGTTGTGTGTGTGTGTGCTGGATGGGTAATTAAACAGAAAGCTTTAAAGTCAGTAGTCTTCACCCTGTTGCGCTCGTCACGTGCGACGTCTCTCACGTTATTTCTTTTTTCTTTCTTCTCTTTTTTCTTGACGCTGTGAACTTAAATGATGAGTCCAAGGACACGTACGGAGTGAGACGACATTGTCATGATCTTCCAGAGAAAGTGGCTGGAGTCATTTGGTAAATTACCTTCGAGATGGAGGAAACCTCACCCCGCTTGCTCCTCGGCACTCATTCAATTTACGGAGGTATGGAGGAGTTCACATTTTTCCCCCTCCTTTCGGAAAATGAAAGCAATTACAACATCTCGTCTGCGTTTCCTAGGAGATGAAGCGGGAGATGGCGTGCTCCCTTTTTTTGAGGGGGGCTCCCAGACTGTCTTCTCTATTCATTTATCACACAATGAAAGGGAGAAAAAACGGATAATGTGGTTTTCTGCACATTAGCTGTGTTTGACATCTCACACTGCGGCGTCGAGCGTGGAAATCTACACACTCACCGTTATACACACGTCACATGACCATTTCATTTACATTAGAAACTGCTTTTTTACTGCAGAAACAAATCACATAATAATAATAATAATATTAATAATAATAATAATAATAATAATAATATTAATAAAAAACTTAATTTTATTATTATAGTGGTATCAAATATATATATATATATATACAGTGCCCTCCACAATTATTGGCACCCCTGTGTAAGATGTGGTCGTGGACTTCAAAAAATTCTCCTTTTTTTTTAAACAACATAGAACCCAAATGCAAAAAAGGAGAAAAATCCAACCTTTTATTTAAGTACATTACTTTGGTGGTAAAAAAATCACACATTTAGAGAAAAAAAAAAACTTGAAATCATGTGTGCCACAATTATTGGCACCCTTGATGTTAATTCTTTGTACAACCTCCTTTTGCCAACAAGACAGCACTTAATCTCCTCCTATAACATTTCACAAGATTGGAGAACACAGAGAGAGGGATTTTTGACCATTCTTCTTTGCACAATCTTTCTAGATCATCCAGTGTCCTGGGTCCTCTCTTATGCACTCTTCTCTTTAGCTCGCCCCACAGGTTTTCGATTGGGTTGAGGTCTGGGGACTGAGATGGCCATGGGAGGACCTTGAGTTTGTGACTGCTGAACCACTTTTGTGTAGATTTTGCCACATGTTTTGGATCATTATCCTGCTGAAAGACCCAATGACGACCCATCTTCAGCTTTCTGGCAGAGGCCATCAGGTTTTTATTTAAAATATCCTGGTACTTCAAAGCGTTCATAATGCCATGCACCCTAACAAGGTTCCCAGGGCCTTTGGAAGAGAAACAGGCCCACAGCATCACAGATCCTCCACCATACTTCACGGTGGGCATGAGGTGCTTTTCGGCATACTCATCTTTTGTTTTACGCCAGACCCACTTAGAGTGTTTGTTGCCAAAAAGCTCAATCTTAGTCTCATCTGACCAAAGCACACGATCCCAGTTGAAGTCCCAGTACCGCTTAGCAAACTCCAGACGTTTACGTTTGTGAGTGTTAGTGAGAAAAGGCTTTTTCCTTGCATGCCTCCCAAACAGCTTGTTGGCATGTAGAGAGCGTCTGATGGTTGTTTTGGAGACTCTGTGACCCCAAGATGCCACTCTTTGATGCAATTCTGTGACGGTGAGCTTGGGAAATTTTTTTACTTCTCTTACCATCCTCCTCACTGTGCGTTGTGGCAAGATAAACTTGGGACCTCTTCCAGCCTTGTTTGTCACTGTTCCAGTTGTTTTAAACTTCTTAATGATTCCTCTGACTGTAGATACCGGCAAGTTAAGGCGAGTGGCTATTTTCTTGTAGCCATTGCCTGACTTATGAAGGTCGACACACATCTGCCTTACTTGAATGGTGTGTTCTCTTGTCTTTGCCATGTTGACAAATGGGTAAGAGAATTAGGCCTCTGTGTCACGTCATATTTATACCCCAGGGAAACAGGAAATCATGAATTACTAATTAAAAGTCCCTAGATACCCTGACCAACCTTAGCAACTACAGAAAAATATATAAAAAAAAAAAAAACAATTAAATTTTTCAGAGGAAATCTTAGGGGTGCCAATAATTGTGGCACACATGATTTCAAGTTTTTTTTTTTTTCTAAATATATGATTTTTTTTACCACCAAAGTTATGTACTTAAATAAAAGGTTGGATTTTTCTCTTTTTTTGCATTTGGGTTCTATGTTGTTTTAAAAAAAAGGAGAATTTTTTAGAAGTCCACGACCACATCTTAAACAGGGGTGCCAATAATTGTGGAGGGCACTATATATATATATATATATATATATATATATATATATATATATACTAATATTATTATTATTATTATTATTATTATTATTATTATTAATTTAATACTTAATTTAATTTTCAGATATAAAACTATACAAACAATATTCAATTATTTATCTAATTAAATTTTTCTCTATATATATCTTTGGATTTTTTTATTTTATTTCTTTCACACACCCTGCGAATCTAAAAAGTTTATTTATTAATTTATTTTATTTATTTATTTTTTGGTTAATTTACCCAATTCAAAATATTCCGTCTGTCTGTCTGTCTGTCTGTCTATCTATCTATCTATCTATCTATCTATCTATTTATCTATCTATCTATCTATCTATCTATCTATCTATCTATCTATCTATCTATCTATCTATCTATCTATCTATCGTGTGTGGAAACTTTCACAAGTACAGCACTTTTCCCATGATGTCACAGGAAATTGTGTCTGAAAATCTTTTCGTCCAGTGCTGTCATCACTAACCACACACACACACACACACACACACACACACACACACACACACACACAGACAGGCGCCTATACAGAGTCCATCAGTTAATGTAGCAAACTAATGAAGTGCACTGATTGACATTTCTGGGCGAATGATGCTTCACTCATCACCCAGGACACACACTCGCTTATCTGACCTGCCATAAGAGAAAAACGAACGGTTACCCGGAACGCTAATGGCTCCTGTTACGCCAACCATTCAGTCATCAAGCCTCCAACTAATCTTTATAGCGCTCGCATCGATCAGCGTGGCCTCGCTGAATAATTTCCCATCACAAACACGCAAATGTTGCTCTGGGACAGAAAAACAAGATTGACTTTAGCGGAAAAAAAATGACTGAACGTTGTGTTGGTTTGCAGTCGCACTCTCGTATATTCTGGCGTGAAAATAAAACCGTGACATGGGAGTGAATTTTAGTGGCGGCTCGGGAACATGTTTCTCTTCTCTCTTTCAAAGTGATGTACGGAGTCAACTAACATGAAAGTAATTATAAATCTTTGCTGAGGTTTTTTTCTTGAAAGAAAAAAAAGAGCAACAACTAAAAAAAAAAGGAAAAAAGACAGAAATCCATGTGGTGTACACTGAAAAACAGATCACACCCTACAAACAAGTCTGGACATCATCTCTCATACTCATCCATACAAGTGTGGAGATCGATAGCGATAGCAACACCACACACCGAGCTCTTAGGTGTGGGATCGAGCCGAGACGTTTGGATTTGGACTCGTGTTGGTGCTGTTTGCTTTTTGAAACCCTGGAGGAGAGATCTGTGTAAAGTAAAGTCTGAAATGACCAGGAATGACAGAGTAAATTGTAACAGGGAGCAGGGGACTGGATGGAGATGGTTTGTGGGTGGATGTGTGAAAGCAAAAAAAAAGGTGTCGAGAAAAGATGAACTGTCACCGAGAACTTTTCCAATCATGGTGAGATATCATCATCTTAAAGCAGGAATCCTTAAACTAGGGCCTGCAAGCTGAATACGGAATGCTTTCACATTTGGAATGGCCCTCTAAACAATGCCAGAATCGTATTGTGAAAATTTGATTTTAAAGATATGTTTTACTCATATCATATCTGTATTTGATAAAGTTTGCCCAAACTCTTCTCCCTCACCTGCCATAGCAAGATCCTCGGTCAGCTCTCGTGGTGGACCTTAGGCTTCTAAATCACCAGTGAGGAATTGCCAATAAATCCAGGTAGATTAATCGCTAGTTTTTTTTCTATTCATCAAGAAAGCTCTTAAATGTGATTTCCAGTCGACCCTGGGACACAGGTGGCACACCTGCGGCACTAATGGGACCAATCCGATTCGCTGCGTTTGGCACGGGCCAAACGTGTAGAGCCTGAGCTTTTCATTAAGGGCGACGCTCGATACCGAAGGATTGTCCGGTTTTTTCTTTTCTTTCCCAGGCCTAACAGTCGCAGCACTGTGAGAGTGAATAGAAAAGGAAAGTACATTTCGCAGAAGTCTTTACAAGCTCCTCGAGGCAGGGTTTAGCTCTTGAGAGATTTTCGAGAGCTACGGCCGAAGGAAGCCACTTAGCAGGAGGTCCGGTGCTGAGCGGAAAGGACGGGCTGCTATGCCTCTTCAGGGCCAGCTGACCACTCAAAAACACACTCGGTGCTCGTTCCTAAACGATGGGGGGGTAAAAATATCTCGAAAATCACTCCTGGACGATCTTTCTAAACATGGATGTGTGAGAGAGGGGGAGAAGCGAGGACGCAAGAGAAATGACCCTGCCAATGGGTTGCCATAACCCGACCTCATCAGGCAGACGGAGACAGACAGATGGACAGACAGAGGTCTCTCCTGCCACTGAGATGGGGCTGATGGGTATCAGGTCTGTGACCAGAGGGCATACAACGATGTGGGTTACATACTGACCAATCTGCTCCCAACATCCTGCTGAGAGAGCGAGACTGAGAGCGAGAGACCATTCCGAAGATGATACGCTACCATCCGAAGGCCATTTTGATATACAGCTACAGACCGACACGACACGCAGAAGAAAATAGCTAAACTTAGCATAAAGCAGAACAAACACATTACAGCGAGCTCAGCCCGAGATTATGGGATAAGGGCAGCAATTTGCTTCTGATCTCACATCTGCACAAAAGCCTCAGTGTAAATCTACAGTATCACCCAACGCATATCATCATGCAAATTGCAGTGTTACAGGACCGGCGGAGTGAGAAATTTTTTTTCTAGTTACAAACTACGCTTAAAAAATGAAAGAAAAAGAAAAAAGACAGGAAGAGACACAGACAAGCCGAGGACGGATAAGTAGCCATGAAAGCATCAGGATGTTTACAACACTGACAAATTGGATGCTGTGCAGATGAAAGTATTTAAGGCGCCTTCACCGTTTGACTCGCAATCCATTTTTCTGTTGTTTTTTTCATCATGAGGTTTTGATGGTGTTTGATGGAGAACATTGAGGTTTAATGGTGTTCGATTCAGATATGAAGTGTCTCCTGGTGTTCAGGGTTGGTTTGTATTTGGTGGACGGTCTTAAGCAGTGATGAAAGTTGCTGCTTTATGGTGTTTTATGTAAGAATACGAATATTTTTCCAGTTTCACAGACAATCTTGGTGTTTGAGAATGTTGGAATGATTTGGTGTTTGAAGGATATCCTAGTGGTTGATGGAGAATCAGTGTTTAGTGGTTATAAGGGAACTTTGGTATTTTAATGGAGAATGATGGTGTTTGAGAATGTTAGTATTTAGATGTAGTTAGATGTAGTGTTTGAAGAACATACTGTTGTCGCAGGAAAAATTATGTTTGTAAGGAAATAATGTACAATACTCTGATTGGTTTGATGTGGTTGTTTGACATACTGGTGTTTGATGGAGAATAATGGAATTTGGGAGGTTTCTAAAGGAAATGTTGGTGTTTGAGGAGCACATTGATGTTGGAAGGAGATTGTTGGTGTTTGGAGGAGAATGCTGGTATTTGAGATGGGGAACATTAGATTCTGAAGAAGAAATGATCATGTTTGAAGGAGAACCTTATGGTTTGAAGGGAAATGTTGGTGTTTAAAGGAGAATTGCGATGTTTTGTAAGTTTAAGATTGTTGGTTTTATTAACTGGTTTCTTGGTGGTTAATGGAGAATGATGGCATTTGTGAGGAAATTAATGTGTTTGAAGGAATTGTTGGTGTCTGAAGGAAAATGGTGGTGTTTAAAGGAGAATGCTGGTATTTAAAAGAAATGTGGTGTTTAAAGGTGAATTATGGAAGTTGAAGAAGAATGATTTTTGTTGTTTGAAGAGGAATGCTGGTGTTTAAAATGAGAAATGATGGCATTTGTAAAGGAATGTTGGTGTTTAAAATTAAATGTGTTTGAAGGAGAATGATGGTGTTCGAACTAAATGGTGTTTGAAGAAAAAAATTGTGTTTGAAGGCAAATGTCGGTGTTTGAAGGAGAATGATGGTTCTTGAAGGAGACTGTGATGTTCGGAGTAAATGGTGTTTGGAGGAAAATGTTGGTGTTTGAAGGAAAATCTTTGTTTAAAGGGAAATGGTGTTTCAAGTAGAATGTTGGTGTTTGAAGGCAAATGTTGGTGTTTGAAGCAGAGTGATGGTGTTTGAACATATACGTTGGTGTTTGAAGGTAATTGGTGGTGTTTCAAGTTAAATGTTGGTGTTTAAAGCAGAATATTTTATGTACAATTAACAAGTGTTATTTTTTTGCTTTTTGTTATTTTTGCTACTCAAAAAAACAAACCAAAGAACCCACAATTGTGGAAACCTTTATATCCATCTTTATAAAAAGTTCTCAACTCAGGCAGTGAGAAAGTTTCTTGGGGTCACTTTGTGGCGTGAACTTCTGTGGTCAAACACAGGAAAGGTACTGTGTGGTGTTTTTTTTTTTCAGTCTCAGTGTTGATGGATCCAGCGAGCCGAGCCACTCAACTGTGTTTGACGGACATGATGCATGTGGGCAGGTGCTGGAATCGGTTTTCCGGCGTGAAATCTGTCCATCATCGGCTCAGTGTAGGTACAAGCATCGAGATGTGTGTGTATGTGTGTGTGTATAAGTGTGTTTGGACAGCATGCTGCAGATAAAAAGCTCAACCTGCTTATTCTTCTTGTGCCGGTGTGTTTATTTTCTAACACAGGGTCTCTCAGGGCGGGTCTGTGATGTACAACACGGCTGACGGCGAACCGAACTTCTCCTTACTCTTATTACGAGTGCGCTTCTCACGCCGAGGACCGGGCGGATAAAAAGGGGCGTGGGGCGGAAGAGAGGAAAAAGACTAAAATGAAAGCACGGGGTGTTTGCAATTGATGCCTTGCCTTTCGGGCAGAAGCGGGACTCCGCATTGAAATGCCCATGCCGAGAGATGAACTTATTAAATGCCACCGTGATTAGCAAAAAGAAAGAGAGAGAGAGAGAGAGAGAGAGAGAGAGAGAGAGAGAGAGAGACAAGGCACCTTTTCTTTTTTATTTTGAGAGCCAGACTGCCTTCTAGCTGTAAAAAAAAGGCCTATGATGTTCACAGCTCCAGGGCAAGAAAGAGAAAAAGAAAGAAACACACTGCAGGTGCTTGATGCCAAATGGAGAGCATGAGCAGTGAAATAGTAATGGCTTTTTAATGTTTATGAGTTTGGAAAAGAAC
>JBCEWE010000025.1:97500-202500 GCA_039877035.1 Silurus lanzhouensis
AAAACACATGTTTGATTAAAAGTCTGTGATTCAAAGCAGCAGCGAATGCTCTCCTGAATAATAGGAATGAAAAGTGATTTTTTTTATGCGCTTGAATTCCTTCCACGGTTAAAATAATAAAATAATATCAAATGTCACGTCATTGTGTGTGGCAGCGCGACATTTCTGCGCTCTGTTAAAACGAACAACAAAAAAACCCTAAATGACAGGTAGCTGAAACGGTGAACGGAGAGCGAGATAGACGTGCGGTGTATTTAAACTCCTTCACCTCCTGACATCCTGACCGACTTTAATAGCGTTTGCGCGAGGCTAATTAAATAAGCGGCACGTATGGCGGCCATCTCGCTCGGGCGAAAGGCCGTGCGGGGACGACGGAGTCAAATAAACTTAATCAGGTCTTCATTACATTCAGCTTGTCTCTGAGGAGAAACAAAGTTGGAGTACGTTTATGTGTGTGTGTGTGTAGCGATGTGACGTGACTAGCGGTCGGGAGAGCATCGTTCGGCGGAGGCTCATTACGTATGCGCAGCTAAAGACAAAAAAACTGCGGCCCATTAGACTTATTAAGGCACCTGCATCCAGGAGAGACGCGGCGGCGGCGCCTCGGTCTGTCGACGCGGATTACCTGCTGCTCAAATTAAGCCGATACCTCAACGGTCTCGTGTAATTAAGTGGGTTCTGCCGCTGATCGATTGTAATAATGGCGACGAGGACGTCTGAGGAGAGTCGGGGCGTGCGAGAGAGGCCTCGGTGACGTGCATCTGCCAAGGCCAGGGGTAATTACAACGGGCCGGACGTGGCCAAGGACGAGATTGCGAAACGGTTTTGGAAATTGAATCGGGGGGCCTTCGTTCGTCTCCAGTGACCGCAATAATAGAGAACAATAAGATTTAACAAGATGTCCATTAGGTTCTTCATTACCAAGCTTAATCTAATAGCAAACCATATTATTTTCTTCTCTTCTCTTTATTTCTTGACTGGAGGAAAAAAAAACCCGGATATAATAAAAAAAGTGTGTGTTTGGAGGGATGTGGTTGGAGGGTGGGCTTTTCATTTAGATCGAAAGTCAATAATACTTGTTTTCAGCTCTTAAGACAATAAAAAAGAAAAACAACTGTTCAGAAAGCCCATTTAAAGCCCCTCGTGGCTTCCCTTTCGCCTTGTCTTCATTACAATGAGGAGGTAGGGAGGTGGGTGGCTAGGTGAGGGGCTGGAGAATCGTCTGAAGACTTTTAATTGGATTCCACAAGCAGTTTCTTAATTGACTTCTCTATCGTGCTAATATATGTGTACATCTTTATGTGTGTTCACCACATCCCAAATTGAACCCAGGAGGTCATGGTTGGATCTCCAGATGAGACTCAATGGGAACTATTGCCAGCTAAAAAATTCAATTTAGATGTGGAGATTGACTGGCTAATTCCAGTGTACCTATAATGGCTTTCTACTGTTCTCTTAATTAAGTTTTCACATTAATGTACTGGATACACTCCTTAGAGCGGCACATTTCCCTTGTGGACAACATCTGAAGTGGGGAGACAAAATTAAAAAAATAAATAAAAAAATATTCTGGTACTAATTGACAAAATGAAACATTCCCTCCGAGATAAAGATGTACCTGACATAAACAACAACAACAACAACAACACAAGGTTCATCAGATGCCTCCCATGAGTTCGGGCCTGTGAATTCAGACAAGTGTTTATCCTCTCTCGCTCCTATCTAAACTCCCGATCAGTCCATCACAGGCTCGTCCTTCCATCCGTCTACCCGTCTATCCCGTCATTTGATTTCTCTCCCTGCCTAAAGTGCACGCTGTTCATAATCTTTTATATTACATGGGATAAAAATACGCTCTAAATGACGGGCTACGTGTAACAAATAGGAAAGTCAGGGAGGGAAAATTCCACCCATCCATCCATCCATCCATCCATCCATCTATCCATCCATCCATGCATCCATGCATCCATCCATCAGTCCATCCATCAGTCCATCCATCAGTCCATCCGTCCAGCTAATACGAATCCCTGTATAAAACACAGCCGACTCTCCTCTTCATTCCTTTATCGATCGCTCTCACCAAAAACTCTCCGTGATGGATCCACCTGCTCTCCGCTTTCTCTTAGAGCTAAGAGGTTCGAGAGCTGATCGCTGAACCTCAGGATGAAGTGAGGTCACATCTCAGACCGACCTTGCTCGGTTTTCTTTTTTTTATGGGATTTGTAGTGCACGTGAGCTCCGTGTTTCATTAATACAGTTAAAACAATTATTATTTGTATTATTCTTATTGTTGTTGTGAATATTATTAATATAAATATTATTTGAATTATTTGTATTATTAAATTATAAATCAACATTATTATTATTATTATTATTATTATACATTATTGTTAATTTTTTAATGTATTTATTTAATTAAAGTGTTTTTAATTGTTATTTTAAGGTATTTTTAAATCATGCCTGTGAGCACTGTAAAATACTACATTTTTTTAATTATTTTTTTATTTTTTAATTTTTTATTATTATCTTTATTATTTAAAAAAACATGAATATTATTATTATCATTATTGTTATTATTATTATTGTTATTATTATTATTATTAGAAGTAGTAGTGATTGTTATTAATTTATTTGTTTTGTTTATATATATATTATTCCTTTTAAATCATTTTTGTTATTCATTCATTTTTCAATATTGCTAAAATCATTTTTAGCGATTAAAAATGTAATGATCGAATCGAGCCAGAGAATCTATCGCACTCAAATCTAATAAAAACTCATAACAAAATATTTATACATTTTTTTAATAAACATAATCTTGTTTGTTTACTGGAATAAATTTCCATTTTTTTGCACCTGGCGAGTGAAACTCACACGTTTTAGAGTTTTTAATTATTATTTATGGACATATTTTTAGAAATAAACTGAAGCAGGTGGACTGAAATAATCAATATATTCAAGCATCGTCTGACTTTTCTCAACACAACATTACTCCTGGATTAGAAATACTGTGTTTATGTTCATTAATGTGATGATTAAAGCTAGTTGAGAGAGATTTTAATATAAACACATGCTTTAAAAATGGAAACGTACCGTATCATTAGAGAAAATGTCAGATTACAGAATATGATATGTAAAAATGTCTGCGTGTTTCTGGATTTGAGTTTTAATAACTTAAAAGCTCAATTATAATAAATGTGTGCATATGTTAGCATTTTTTATTACAGTTGTTGAAACTTTTATGACTGTAGAAATCTCGCGCTATATTATCACCACGGCTTTTCCCCATAGTGTTCTTAAACTCTTTTTTTTTACTATTACACTTTAACACTAGAAACATGAAAAATCCAAAAACTTCTGGCCCAAAAGTGCGTCCATTTTAATTTAATGTTTATTAGACACTGTGTTCACTAAACACATTTATCACAATATGAACTTGTCGTACTTTGAAAATGTAAAAAAGTGTAGACATTCAAAAAGGATCTCGAAGTTTCTTTAAAAAAAATATATATATATAATTCTGGATTCTGATTGGTCAAAAGACAATGGTTTCTTATAACTGCAGTAATAATGAGCGTTTAGGTCTGTATTCTCATGATCAGTTCTGTTGATCAGTTTTAATTAACGTGTCGAACAGATTGGATCAGTTATCATTCACGGGGACGTGTAACGAGGTTGGTGAGGTGAGATGAGGTATGCAGATGAGATCAGGTATGCAGGTGAGATGAGGTAAACGTATTCGTACAGAATTTTTTCGCTAGAGGGCTTTCGGTTCGGTGCACGTGTACTGAAAGCAAACATTTTCACGTGCAAAATATTAAAAAAATCTGAATTCCCACAGGAACGTGTTAGTTTGTTTAGTCTCCGCATCACACTTGGAGGGCATTTCTTCTTCTTATTAAACTTAAAAAAACATGCACAACAATGTCAGCGCTATAAAACAGAAACTAGAGTTAGCGCAGTGTCACTGCGGCTGCTCCGTACAGGAAATACAATTCTTTAGCATTTTATGTCATTTTATATTGAATTTCTCTTAAAATTGTAAAATCCTGACAATTCCACGTTTCGAGGGAGTGATTGAATGAAAGATGAAGGGAATGAAAAGATTCGTAGAACAGTGTAGTAGATCATATCTTTAGGAAATACTTCAATATTAATATTCATTTAAATATTTAAAAATTATTCAAATATGAAAAATATTAATATTTTTAAAATATTGATTTTATAAACACACACATCTCTGTATTGCCCACATGGGGTCTAACAAATGTAAACTATAAAATACATTTTTTTTTTCATTTATTCATTTTTTTTAATCAATTTAGTTTGACAATTTAATTGATTAATTATTGTAATTCATATAATAAATGTATTGCGATAAAATACATTTTTTAATATAAAATAGAATTTTATATTATTTAACCAAGCAGGCATTTTATTTTAAATAGTTCTAGAAATGTAAAATGTTGATCACAAATGCTAATAATAATAATAATAATAATAATAATAATAATAATAATAATAATAATAATAATTAACTGCATTAATAAAAAATAAAAAAACAAGCAATTTTACATTTTGTATTTCTTCCCCCACAAATTGCACCAAATTTAAACTGATTTAAAAACTGAAGTACGAACTGAACCCTGAATTTGATATTAGGAAATCTTTCAGCTTTTATTGAAGGAGTTTCCAGGGCATGTCAGAAATAAATCTTAAAATAAAAGAAATAAATCTTGATTTCGAAAGAGGATAAAACAGAGAACATGATGATGTAACCGTAAAAGGATAAAAAAAAAAAAAGGCGTTTAGATTTTTTCCGTGAATATAAAATAATTGCATGATTGATCATTTTACGTATAACTTTAGGTCCTAAAGTGTTCTAATTTCTGCCTCTTACAGCTCCTACAGCATTCTCGGTCTTGTGTGTGTGTGCGTGTGTGTGTGTGTGTGTGTGTGTGTGTGCGTGTGTGTGCGTGTGTGAGAAAGAGAGAGAGTGTGTTTTATAAATAACTGACATGCACTGTCACAGCAATCCCACTGGAGAAAGCAGTAAAAACACAGAGCGATAAGCAATAAGTAGTGTGTGTGTGTGTGTGTGTCAGTGTGTGTGTGTGTGTGTGTGTGTGTGTGCGTAGGCAGACAGAGCGACTGATCTTCCATTAATTCCAGCCCTTTTGTGTATATAAGTAATGACATCACCCAGAGGTCACGGCAGGGGAATTGGCTCCTCTGTAGTGCACTCCCATTTAACCTCTTTTTACCAGCTAAGCCAATGCTTTTGCTGCCGTATTGATTTCCAATTCCGGAGCTGCTCCGCGATCGGTGCCCTTTTACATGCCTAGCGCACCGGCCTTGCTCTACGCCACTTTCTCTACGCATTTCTAGGCCCTGTTAAACTCCCCCTCCAAAAAATCTCTCCTTTTTCATGTTCTGAAGAGTGTTTCTCACATGGATTGCAAAACACAGATGCAGAGAGGAGAGGAAAAAAAAATCGATACGTGTCTGCTTTTTAAAAATTAACATTTTGGTGTTGCTGAAAAGGAAAAAAAAGAAAAATCTCTGGAGGAAAACCGGAAAGTCCATGCTAGATCCGTTAAACGGTCAAATAAGAGAAAGGTACATACGTGACCTTATGGTAAAACCGTGCCACCACCGGGCGAATTGGATTTTCCCGAATCGTCTCGGTGTCGTCGGTTTCTTTTTAACTCACGCAAATTGAAGCCTAGAGCGTGACAGAGCGGCTGGTTAGCGTGTATTAGCGGAGATCTGGACCTCTGCTCACCCGTGAGTGATTTAAAATGGGGGTTAATACAAGACTGACTGAGCCTATGATTTAGCCTTTGAGAGGAAAAGACTGCAGCTTAGGGACGCAAATCTCATTAGCTGACTCTCTCTATTACTCTCGCTTTCTTTCTCGCTTTTTTTCCTCACACACTCAACCCATTTGATTCATAAGGCTTCTGTCATTTTGGAAAGGTCAGATTAGCTCTACTGGATGGTTGTGGTTTTAGAGAACTTGTTCATCTGTCGCTCTGTAAAGAGAGGACACGCATAAGGAGGGAAATCATTCTGCATGTGGAAGCGGTTCAGAGAAAAGGTTATGGATGTGTCCACATTGTTTAGACCTTAATGGACTGTAGATTGGTTAACATGCCATCATTTTGACCCAGGTCACCAGGGCTGTTCGAGAAGATCAATGCAAATCGAGACAAAAATTACGATTTACGTTTCATAAATTTAAAGTATACAAAAGACGATGTGGACCTTTATCAGGTCCCAGCTCTACTAGATTTTGGAGTGTGACTGTGATGATCAAAAGTGGGCGGGATCAACTGAGTGCTTTTAGAAAAAGGCTGGATTTATCAGGTGTCACCAGAAATTAGCAAGATTAATAGAGTATGTTTAGAACTAGGTGGTAGTAATCAGTTGCTCTCATAAGTAGGCAGTGTTTGTCCTCAGAAGTAGGTGGGATTAGTAGAAAGTGCTTAAAAGTGTTGGGGATAATTATGTTTTCTTAGAAATTAGTGGGATTTATCAAATGGGCAGGAGAAATCAATAAGTAAGCAGGGTTGGTCCTCAGAAGTGGGCGAGATTAGTAAAGAGTGCACCTGAAGTGGGTGAAGGTAATCAGTTGGCATCATAAATAGGCAGGGTTTGTCCTCAGACGTGGGCGGGATTAGTAGAGACTGCTTCAAAGTGGGCGAGGATAAGCATGTGTCCTGATAAGTGGGCGGGATTAATTGAAGGTCCTTATAAAACATTTCACTCAGAAGTGGGTTGGAATAATCAATTGTCCTCAAAGGTGGTCAGGAAAAATTGCTTGTTTTTAGAAGTAGGAGGGAACTATCAATTCCGATTAATTGGAAGTAGGTGGAGTTAACTAAGAGTGCTGAAAAGTGAGTAGAATAATTAAGTGTTTAGAAGTAAGCAGGATTAAATGAGAGTCCTCAGAAATCAGTGGGATTTATATCCAGCATGCTAAGAAAAGTGGGTGGGATTAATTCAATGCACTCATAAGCGGGAGGGAGTAACCCGATTGTCCTCATAAGTGGGTGCAACTAATTGATCGTCTTTAGATGTGGGCGGGATTAATCAAGTGTCCTCAGAAGTAATTAGTTAGGAGTAATTAGTTGTCCACATTAGTAGGCACGGTTTGTCCTCAGAAGTGGATAAAATTAGTAAAGAATGCTCAAGTTTGGGTGGTAATAATTATGTGTCATGAGAAGTAGGCGGGATTAATTCAAATCAATTATTTTTTATTTGTATAGCGCTTTTAACAATGAACATTGTCTTAAAGCAGCTTTACACAGATAATGTGGTGATTAAAAGTGAATATGTTCTTAATTGAGGGTCCTCATAAATTGGCACCCATAACTGGGTTAGTCCTTAATTGTCCTTAAAAGTGGGCAAGAACAATTGTTTGTCTTTAGAAGTAGCAGGAAATTAACAATTACTATCAGACATGTGCAGGAATAATTGATTGTTCTTAAAAGTAGGTGGGATTAACCAAGAGTGCTAAAAAGTGAGTGGAATAATTGAGTGTTAAGGAATATACCAGACTAAAGGGGGGTCCTCGGAAATTGGTTGGATTTATATATAGTGTACTTGGAAGCGGGCGGGGTTTATCCAATGCACTTAAAAGTGGGTGGGAGTAATAGATTGTCTTGAGAATTGGCATAACTTATGGTGTGTCTACAGGAGTGGGCGGGATTAATTAGGTGTTTTCAGAAGTTGCAGATTGGTTGATCACAGTCTAACATCTGGTTATTTGCATAAAATAAATACTATTCTTTAAAAATAATAAATCCTTTTCCTAAATTAGGTTTTAAAAAGTATTAAAAGTTTTAAAATGTGCAAATAAATGTGTCATAAATTAAACACTACATTCATGTGTGCTTCGTTGCACTGGAGTTTGAGGCGTACATGCTGATCGAGCTCACTGTACTTCATTGCTTTTTGCTGAACATGACATACCTGACACGGCCTTGACATAACCGATACACGATGTTGATCGATCGGACCAATTCCCTTTTGAATGTCTCTGCATTAAAATTCTGTGTCATAAAAAGCTAATGTAACCCTTTCACTGAAACATCGCAAATGAAAAATTGTAGGAAGAAATGATAAAAAAAAAAAAAAAAACACTTGACCTTTCTGAAAGATCTCAAATGCAGTTTCTTGACGGGTTTTAAGTGTAGATTCAGGATCTTCAGACAAAATTAAATCTTTTCAACATCAGAAATATGAGCAGGGGTGAAATGACGGACTGTCAGGTTACACATCCTCCATTTACAGAAAAAAAACAAAAACAAAAAAAACCCATATATATATATATATATATATATCATGCAGCCTGTCACCACCAATGACAAATTGCTGTAGAGGGCAGAGGGGGACACGCTAGCAGCTTCTCACAGGACCCCCGAGAGAGTGCCAGAGAGTCTGGACCCTTCTACAGCGGGCGAAGTCAGCATTCTTTTAAATCCATATCTTAGCATAGAAGCTCGCTCTCACCGGTCCCATCCATCAACGGGCTCGACGCTAACATCCTCTCACATCCGACATCCAACATCATGTAGTCCCTTACTCCGAGCTGGAGATCTACGAATGATATTTTATTTATTTATTTCATTGATCAGGCTCCCAGTTCTGGGTGAAATGACAACTGAGAACCTTCAAACTATATATTTCTACACAGAAATGTTACAATCGAGGCTGCGGTGTGTAAATAAATCATCAATAAGTATGTATCGGCTAGCTGGTATGAAATCTTGTGTGTGCTCAGATGTTCCAGGTTGCTTAGAAAAGATTGCTAACTGAGAGGTAGCTGGTTAAATCCACAAGAGGGGATGAGTGTGTAGATTTTGTCTATAAAATCTCCTGATAAAGTTTTTATGCTTTAGCTAAAACACGATGCCAACCATAAGCTTCTTTATTTGTATTTAAATTTGACATGGGAGCAGATTAATCACTTAGTGTCCTTAAAAGGGTTGATGGGGATAATCAAGTCATCAGAAGTGAATGGGAATTAATTTCAGGGTCACCAGAAGTGGGTGGTGATTAATCAAATGTTCTCTGAAACGGGTGTGGATAATTTGAGGGTCCTCAAAAATAGGTAAGGATTAATTAAATGTACTCAGAAATGGGAAAGGATTAATTGAATGTCCCCAGAATACTGGGCAAGGATAATTGAGTGTCCTCAGAATACTGGGTAAAGATAATTAAGCGTCCTCAGTATACTGGGTGAGGATAATTGAGCGTCCCCAGAATACTGGGTGAGGATAATTAAGAGTCCTCAGTATTTCGGGGGAGGATAATTGAGCGTCCTCAGTATACTGGGTAAGGATAATTAAGTGTCCTCAGTATATTGAGTGAGGATAATTAAGTGTCCTCAGTATACTGGGCGAGGATAATTGAGTGTCCTCAGTATACTGAGTGAGGATAATTGAGCGTCCACAGTATACTGGGTGACGATAATTGAGTGTCCTCGGTATACTGGGTGAGGATAATTAAGTGTCCTCGGTATACTGAGTGAGGATAATTGAGCATCCTCGGTATACTGGGTGAGGATAATTAAGTGTCCTTGGTATACTGAGTGAGGTTAATTGAGCGTCCCCAGAATACCGGGTGAGGATAATTAAGTGTCCTCAGTATTCCGGGGGAGGATAATTGAGCGTCCTCAGTATACTGGGTAAGGTTAATTGAGTGTCCTCAGTATACTGAGTGAGGATAATTGAGCGTCCCCAGAATACTGGGAGAGGATAATTAAGTGTCTTTGGTATACTGAGTGAGGATAATTGAGCGTCCCCAGAATACTGGGTGAGGATAATTAAGTGTCCTCAGTATTCCGGGGGAGGATAATTGAGCGTCCTCAGTATACTGGGTAAGGTTAATTAAGTGTCCTCAGTATACTGGGCGAGGATAATTGAGTGTCCTCAGTATACTGAGTGAGGATAATTGAGCGTCCACAGTATACTGGGTGAGGATAATTGAGTGTCCTCAGTATACTGGGCGAGGATAATTGAGCGTCCCTAGAAAACTGGGCAAAGATAATTGTGTCCTCTGAATACCAGGTGAGTATATTTGAGTGTCCCCAAAATACTGGGTGAGGATAATTGAGTGTCTACAGAAGTAAGTGGGGATTAATCAAGTGTCCTCAGAAGTGGGTGGGGATAATCATGTTCTCAGAAGTAGCTTGGATTAATTAAATGTCCTCAGAAACGGTTCTGGACTAATTGATTTAAAACAAAAACAAATAAAGTTTTGTTTTGATTAGCATCAGTCTGGAAACACATCTAATTCTTTATTTCTATTTAGTTTGGCTGAAATAGTTTTTCGAAAACTGATTTTCTAAATAGATACATTTAAAGACTGTGTTATCGTCTTTTTATGTGGACCAAGAAAATAAACTATCCCTAAAAAATGATGGTGTATTTTTATTATTATTATTATTATTATTTTTGACCTGGATTCAGAACAAACAACTTTATAATGGGCTTTTGCTCGACATCGCCTCCTCAATTTAAATAGACAAAGTAAATATATATACGGCTGAAACACAGGGCGGAACTTTTGAATATTAGTGTCGAAAAAAAATCTAAAAATACAAAAACAATAATAAAAAAATGTCTGGTAAAAATCATGAGGTTCGGTTCTGGATACATTTGAAAAAACAAACAAACATTGTTTTCTTGTTGTTTACGACCTTCAGTTTGCACTGAAATGCTTTTTGTGCCAGTAAACACTCTACCGGAAACATAAAAAATATTATACCAATTTACTTAATACAAAATTGAAAGTGCAGTGCGGTCTGAGAAAATAACGCTATTTAAAAAAAATACAATTCCTTTTTTTTGTCACATGAAACATGCACCTTTATCGGTTTGTGTTACCAGTGACAACGACTTCATTTCAAACTCAAGAATTTCGAAAAACACTTTGCTAGCGTTCTAGTGTATAAAATCGAATACATCTTTATCATGCTGTAATGAGGACTGAGTAAACTGACAATCAAAACAACATGTTTTGTCACATGGCTTGTTCAACACAAATGCAAACATATGTATAGCATGATGGTTACGTGCAGCACTGACTCCACCCCCTCTTCACCTGTCCGTTTAAGGTTACCAACTTTATTTCATAAAGGCTGAAGCTTCATAGGATTTTGCACATGGGCAGGGCTGCAATGTGTGTTTTTTAAACGTTTCAGTGAAGACTAGCAAGTTTCTTAAAAAAAAAAACGTAAAACGCCAGTGTAGATGTAAGAGAAAGTTTTTGAAATGAAAGCATGGCCTTCAGACGTGTTGGGATTAACGTCCATATGACTGCGATTTGTGCGAGCCGGAAAGTTATTATCCATGCCAGTTTTGTGCTAAATGGTTAAGTTTACCCATTCCTGTGTTTCCCTATTTCTGAAAAGATCATTTGTTATCCATGAATGCTAATTAGTCTTCGCTATCTTTGAGTCGCACCATCAAGCGAGCGACGCGACATATTTTAAGGCAATAGGAAAGCTATTTCTTCTGCTATGAATAGAATATAAAATGTGCTTGTTTCAGGTTCCAGGCTACACGAATCCCATACCCTTTTCCTTCCGACACATCTTCACCACCACGGCTAATTAACGCCCATAAACAGCAGCGGAACTTTAGCTGATAGATTCTCATTACGTCCCTCGCGTACGCTTTTATGAAAAACCATCGACACTTAGAACACGAGGTGCTGCGCAGGTACATTCCGCTTCTCAGAGGTGCATCCACACAATGTAAATGTGCCTCTGGAAAGGTACAGAGACCGTCCTCGAGGCCCAATTACGGGACGTTGGAAATAAAAAAGGAAGACAAAATAAAATAAACCGCACGCGCGTTTTAAAGGTGCCGTAAATCCTAGCGAATCTCTAATAAAAGATATAAAGCGCCCCTCTTGAGGGAACCACCCGAGCGACACCATACGCTATACCTACATTCGTATCCTGCTTCCTGCGAGACGCTGTTTCTTTCCTGTTATTTTGTGATCAAGTTTTGTCCGAAGCCAAATCCCTCTAGGCAAAAAAAAAAAAAAAATCATGTAGTGCTTATCAAAAAGAAATGAGTCCACACACACATACACACACACACATGATTTCTTCAGTAATTCCATTACATATAAAGAGAAAGACAGTGGAGAAGAGGAGTGTGGGCTCGTCCAGGCCCAGAGCTCCATCCTCCTCCGCGTTCACACTTTGCATGTTGACCGATACATTGAAAACAAACCCAGGAAAGGGCGTCCGTCCCGTCCTGCGAGGCCGTCTCCTCGTCCGTATTAACGTATCCGCCGAGCGGGTTGTCAAAACGCACCAAAACGAGCTGCGACAGAACGAGGCCAAGAATCTGCTTCAACTTGGAAAGCGTATTGAAAGAAATGGTTATCGCTTAACCAAAAAGGAAAAAAATCCCTGCTATCCCCGCTTTGAGGAGAGAGTTGGGCAAAATAATTAACCTAATCTATTTTAGCTGAGTCCCCCTGACATATTAGCCGGAGAAATGGGTACATGATATTGTAATTATGAGATCATAGAGAGATTAAGGATATGAGTAATTATACCTTTATGGGGCAAATGTGGTTAATCAACACGACGCTCAGGTTGGGATTTTGACGCGCTCGCAGGCAAAAAAAAAAAAAAACGGCAAAGTCAATAATCCGAAAAAAGTGAAAGACACGCCGTGTGTCTCGGGTGAAAGTGTGTCCCTTTTTTTTATTTTTTACATGCAGTACACTCGTGCGTAAAGGTGTGTATTCCCTCGCTTTGTGAGAGAGGCGAAGGTGAAATGAGGTTCCTCATTCACTACAACGATACATGCTTTTAATCAAACTAAGCTGGCCTCAGGTGCACTGGTCAACAAATCCCATTTACCTGCACACCATAATGTGTGTGTTTGAGTGTGTAAGAATGTGTGTGTATATACAATGCTGGAAAACGGCCTCCGTTATCGCAACAAAGATGCCAATTTATCTCTCGCCTTTTTTCCACGAGTTCACTTGTCTACGTCGCGCTGGATAAGGGCGTCTGCTAAATGTGAAGGTAAATGTAAATGTGCACGTGTAAAATATTAACCCACTCCTGGTGATATCGGGGCCGTGGGAGCTGTCTGGCTGACGAGCCGTGCTGCTCAAAGTTTGTTTTCATGAATTTTAATCAGCGCAACTGGAGACCGCCAACCTGTCACCGCGACGTACGATATACATCCGGCTCCGGATACGAAGCCGGAAAAAAAAAAAAATAAAAACACACAAGCTCCTACAGCCATTACAGCAGTGTCTCCCATCGGATCCGACTTCATGCAGATGGATTAGCTGCGCTAAAGTGCTTGACAGATCTGCATATCTAAGCGGCAGCCGCGGCCGTTCCGCAGACGTCTCTGTAATTTATGCAAGGCTCT
This sequence comes from Silurus lanzhouensis, assembly GCA_039877035.1. NCBI lineage: Eukaryota > Metazoa > Chordata > Actinopteri > Siluriformes > Siluridae > Silurus > Silurus lanzhouensis. The sequence continues at coordinate 110,922 of JBCEWE010000025.1, forward strand.
AAACTTCTCCGTCTTTTATGAACCAGTCTTACGTCTTTGTTCGGAGGCTAATCGTTCTAGCGCGACCCGGGCACACGGCTAATGTTCGGGACCTCGTTTTGGCCGGAATAAAGCGCGTCACCGGAAACAGCGTGTGTGAGAGAGCAGCCATCTTGATTTACGTCTCAGTTGGAGGGGATGAGGTGAAGGGGAAATAAAGTGATGCAAGAGAACAGAGCGGCGCTGATTATCGAGCGATCGCTCCTCCAGATAACATGGTGCAGCCTGTCCTACTCCGACTTGAAAGAGAGTTCGGATTGCGCTTCGGGGAGGAAGCCGTGTAGCTTTAAGGTTCCTCGAATCAAAAAAGTGTCATTTTACAGTGCTGACAAAAGACAGCAGCATTCGAGGAGTAGTTAGCCCACCGCTAGATGTTCCGCCAGGAGCTACAGGCAAACGTTTTTTTTCCCCCTCACTTCCTCTTTCAAGTGGAATAGCGCTGAGCTTGGAAAAAAAAAAAAGAAAACGCGTCCGCGGCTTGCTTTAGGGGTGGAGTTAAACGTCTTTAGCTACTCTGAGGAGTATCATTAAAGGACACAGTCGCTGTGGGAGCGCACAGAAGATGGTGTGGACTCGGGCGAAGAAGAGATAGAGATCTCTCTCTCTCTCTCTCTATCAGAGGCATCCCTCACACTGCGCACACTGTTACACAGCCAGGAGTAAATATTCAGTCACCAGTAGCTGAGCTGGCATGTACTTAATACACACTGCAGGTGTATTATCGCTCCGAACGGCCTTATCTCTGAGAGACAGACAGACAGATGGTTAAAGGTCCTCCTCTCCTTCTCTCTCACACACACACACACACACACACATATACCGAACAACTCTGAGTGGATCAACCAGCGCAGCATCTTTGAACACGCTGCTATTCAAAGTCCTGCTTTTATGGCACTAGAGGCAAGAGACGACTTACAGCAGTGACGGCCCTAAAAAACGAGACGCTTTACAACCGAGGGAAAGCACACGGTACGAGACACAGATCATGTGCAACACCGAGATAGGAATACACACACACACATACACACTTGTGTAGCTAGTGCAAAGGTGTAGAGTGTTTATTTCTCCAAGTCTCAGACAGGATGGATAATTCGATTTCTCAGTAAAACTAAAATATAGATATATTTCGGTAAATCCGGGTAGAGGAAGCTTGAGATGAAATAATAAGAAAAACGGTTTTCTATTAAAATCATTTTGCATCGCAATTAATTCTGTAGTCAGATTTATTAAAATAGCCAAAAAACAACAAAAAATGTATATAATGTGAAGCAATTTATGTTTAAAAAAAAAAATCTGTGTGTGTGTGTGTGGCGAGATTATGTTTTTTTTGTAGTAAACATAAACAGTCAATTATGTTTTATTTTTAACATTTTTTTGTTGATTGTTAAAAAAAAAAAAAAACGAAATGATGGATTCTGTAAATGTAAATAAATTCAGTTCCCTCATAAAATAATTGAGTTGAAAAGATTTTTAAATAATGTGGAATATTATATTAATGTAAAATGGTAAATAAATAATAAAGCAAGTTTATATATATTATATATTATATATATACACACACACACACACACACACACACACACACACAGTATAGTATAACTTCTGTTTTGTAGTAGAGATGATTATTGCTAGAAGCTTCTTTGTACCGTATATATATATATATATATGGCATGTGTTTATTTTGCCCCCATATGGTTTATAGATACATCATGAGTTAATCACGTGTGTGTTTAAAATGGCCGAAATAAGCTAAACATGAAGTGTGTGTGTGTGTGTGTGTGTGTGTGTGTGTGTGTGTGTGTGTGTGTGTGTGTGTGTGAGGTGGGGCCTACCCCAATCACTTCTACACTAAAACCTGAAATCACAACACACACATGCTTGTCGGAGAAACATCAAACAAGTGGCAAAGCGTCTAAATAATCCAGAAGCAGACTGTCTAATCTGATTATATTTATTAAAGAAGAGAAAAATTTAATTTATATTCTGGTTTAAATAGAAAACATTTTTTAGATGTTAAAATTCAGAGCATCAAACTCAAAACATGTTCTGATTATTATTATTATTATTATTATTATTATTATTATTGTTGTTGTTGTTGTTGTTGTTGTTGTTGTTGTTATTATTATTATTATTATTATTATTATTATTATTATCATTATTGATGGATTAATAGGATATTATGACTATCTATCTATCTATCTATCTATCTATCTATCTATCTATCTATCTATCTATCTATCTATCTATCTAGTTATATGTCATCTGTTTGTCTCATTCTGCTAATTAATCATTTTAAATATATTTAAGACAGAAATATGAAGTGAGTTTAAAGTGTCCCCCAGTGTACCCCAGTGTCCCCCAGCGTTTCCCACGTCGTCCACACAGAGGCCTGCACTGTCCGATTAAAGCAGTGGTACATGGAATTATACATTTTTCCAATCGGATCAGATCCGTTTTAATTAAAAAAACACTCAACCATTCAGGTCCACTTACAGTGCGCCAAAATAATGGAGTGGCGATTAATATGATGGCTTACAGTCACTTCCCTCTGACTTACTGTACCTTACACACACACACACACACACACACACACACACACACACACACACACACACACACACACGCTCTCCAACCGCCAAGTAATTGATAAAAGGTTCTCGAAAAGGATTTAATAGTAATTGCCTTTTCTTTTTTCTTTTTTTAATCAGGCTCCGTTCAGAGGAAGCTATAAATATCAACCAGGAGCAATAAAAATAACAGAAATAGCGCCCCTGAGCGTTACAACTCACACACATGCACAAACACACACTCACACACACACTCACTCACACAAAAACACACACACACACTCACACACACGCACAAACACACACTCTCACACACACACACACACACACTCACTCACACACACTCACTCACACAAACACACACGCAGAAAAGCACACACACACACTGACTCACTCACACTCACTCACACTCACACACACGCACACACACACACTCACACACACTCACACACACTCACTCACACACACTCACTCACACAAACACACACACTCACACACACGCAGAAAAGCACACTCACACACACTGACTCACTCACACTCACACACACGCACAAACACACACTCACACAAACTCACTCACACACACTCACACACACTCACACACACTCACACACACTCACACAAAAACACACACACACACACACTCACACACACGCAGAAAAGCACACTCACACACACTGACTCACTCACACTCACACACACGCACAAACACACACTCACACAAACTCACTCACACACACTCACACACACTCACACACACTCACACACACTCACACACACAAAAACACACACACACACACACTCACTCACACACTCACACGCACGCACAAAAGCACACTCACACACACACTCACTCACACACACACACACACACACACTTACACTCACAAGTACTCACACACACACTCACAAGTACTCACACACTCACACACACGCACAAACACACACACACACGCACACTCACACACACTCACTCGCACTCACTCGCACTAAGACACACACACACACTTAAGTACTCACACACACTTACACAAACACACACAAACATATATGCACACACACTCACTCACACAAGCACACACACACACACTCACATAAACACCCATTCACACACGCACTTACATGCACAAACACACACTCACAAACACACACTTACTCACACACAGAAACTTACACGCACACTCGCACACACACACACACACACACACACACACACACACACACACACACAAACACGATGCAGGTTGAGGAAAGTAAAGAGAGTCATTGTCTGTCTGTTTTTCTTGCATCCAACCATTTATGTTTGTCCTGCTGTCTGTCAGACAGATACACAGACACAAAAAAAGAAAAAAAAAGAAATAAAGCTGTAATTTTGTAAATAATAAATACGGCCTGGTTATAATTTTCAGGGACGATTCATCAACTCCTGCAGCTCGTATCAATTAAACTATTTATTAGGAGAGGAAGGAGGCAATAACCGGCCTGTTTATAAAACTCTAAACACCCTGAGTACCTCACTGAAAACCGCTCTGCAAACCCCCCTGAGGAATTCCATGAGAACAACCTCAATGACCTCCCTGTGAACCACCACGTGAACCTGCCTGAAAACCTCCATAAGAACAGTCATGAAAGCCTTCCTGTGAACCACCCCGAGACCCGCCCTGAAAACTGCCCTTAGAACCTCCTTGAGAACCTCCACGTGAACCAACCACAGATCTTCCCTGAGCACCGCTCTAAAAAGTGCCCCAAAAACCTCCCTGAGAACTGCTCTAAAAACTACTCCAAGATCCACCCTAAGAACCTCACTGAGAACCTCCTCATGAACCTCTGAGAGCGTCCTGCAGGACAGCCCTGACAACCTCCCCAACAACTGCGCTGAGAATTCCCATGAGAACGTTCCCGAGAACTTCCCTGAGAACCTTCTGCAGAACAATCTTCATACACATTCTATTCACACAGACACCAAAACTACAGTGAACATTTCAGCTGTAAAACCTTCTCTTTAGGCCTTTACCCCCTTTACCACCTTTACCCCCCCCCCCCCCCCCCCCCCACACACACACACACACACACACACCGCTACCCCCCCCCCCCCCCATTACTGGCTTTTACTCTCTCATAAAAAAATTTGTTAAAAAAAAGAAAAAGATAAAGATTGAATATTGTTCATTTCCTCAGACCTCCTCCTGGGCGGCGCCGTTGCGTACGTACCTGCTGCGCTTTTCCGCCACACGTAACTCGGCCATTTTGTCAGAAAACGTCATTATGGAAATAAAAAATAATCATAAAAAAAGAAAAGAAAAAAAAATTTGCTTCTTATTGTTAAAAATCTCATCATATGAAAAACTGCATAAATATTTTGATAATAATAAAAGAAAAGAATGTGAGATATAAAGAATAATCCGGAGGAATGGGTCTGTTCCTCACACTCGCTGCACTTCTTCCCAACAAACACAGGAAAAATGACACCACAAGCAAAAGAAGGCTCGCTGTATTGGTCTGATTTCCATCCCATCACTCGGGGGTGCACTTTCTTATTCTTACCTCGACAATACACTCCGTCTCCCACACACACACACACACACACGCGCACACGCACACACACACACACACACACACACACACACACACGATACACAACCCCGCCTCGATCGAGAAACCCTCGTGTTCATGTGCTACAGGACTTTATCCCCGCTGTAGTAGGAGCAGGGGCTTATGGGTAAAGTGCAGGAGAGCCACATGATGCAGATTCTCCATCCAGGAGAAAAGTAAAAAAGGGGGAGAGAGAGAGAGAGAGAGAGAGAGAGAGAGAGAGAGAGGAGAAGAAAGATTGAGGGTAAAGGAAAGAAAAGAAAGGAAAGTGAAGGTTAAGTGAGCCTTGACAAAAGAGAAGAAAAGCAAAAAAGAGATAGATAGATAAAGAGAGAGAGAGAGAGAGAGAGAGAGAGAGAGAGAGAGAGAGAGAGAGAGAGAGAAAGAACAAATATATACAGAGAGAAGGAAAGAGAAAGTGAACACAGACAGACAGACAGACAGACAGACAGACAGACAGACAGACAGACAGACAGACAGACAGATAGATAGATAGATAGATAGATAGATAGATAGATAGATAGATAGATAGATAGATAGATAGATAGATAGATAGTGTGTTGAGTTATAACAGGTTATAACGCTTCAGGAGGAAAGCTGATCTTTCTCCATGTTGTAGATGAGAACGTCATAAAAACGCCTGAATTCCCAGATGTGGTGTGTCGCTTCAAATCTAATTTAACACATCGTGGCCTACTTTCTGTCTTTCCTTTCCATTCTTTCTTTTCCTTCTTTCTTTCTTCTCCTTCCATTAGGTGTAAATCAGATGCTGTAGCTGAAAGCGATTCTTTCACGTTTAAACAGACACGAAAAAGAGGAAGAAAAAAAAAGAAGAGGAAGAAATAAGCGAGGAAAAAGAAGAGGATGAAGGAAAGAAGAAGAAGAGGAAAAAGATGACAAAAAGCAAGAAAATAAAAAAGAAAGAAGAGAAAGGTATCGAGATACACGCCATTTAATATCAAATTTATTCTTTCAATTATTTATTTCTTTGTCAAATCTATAAATACACGTTCATTCATTCATGTGTGCTTTTATTTATTTATTATTAATTATTATTATTTATTCTTTAAAAGACTGTAGAGACATCTCCTGGACGTCCTGAGAAACGTGGACACCAGGGTGGGTGATATAATATCGTTAGCATGATGCGTCGCCGTGGCGACACGACTTCCTGAGTAATAATAACTGCTGCAATAAAACCTTGAATTAAAGAAAAAAAGAAAAAAAAAAGTCTGCATTGAAATGCATTCATGACAGTGACCATTCTGGTGTGTGTGTGTGTGTGTGTGTGTGTGTGTGTGTGTGTGTGTGTGTGTGTGTGTGTAAGTTTTCTGTTTTCCTCTTTCTCAGTTGTGTCCACATTGGGTGAGATTTGTCAAGTTTCAAGGTTTTGCTTGTTCTTGTGTGTGTGTGTGTGTGTGTGTGTGTGTGTGTGTGTGTGTGTGTGTGTGTGTGTGTGTGTGTGTGTTGTGTAAGTGTGATTATGTCTCTCAGTGTGTATTGTGCAGGTAATGTTGAGTTTCCTGGGGTTATTTTTTGATGTTTAGTCAGACTCCTGGATTGAGCTATAAACCTTCAGGTTGCTTTTGTCGATATCACGCATGAAGAGGGAGAGGAGGCAGGAAGCCCTGGTGCATGCTGGGAGAGAGTCAGTGAAAGGTGGGATTGTCAGTGAAAGGTCATCAGTCAGATTGTGTGTGTGTGTGTGTGTGTGTGTGTGTGTGTGTGTGTGTGTGGGCAGTCAGGGCAGGAGACTGGATGGAGGTGGGCCTGACACACCTCACACAAAGACATGATCCTGGCCCGTGCAGCACTGCACTTGTGTGTGTGTGTGTGTGTGTGTGTGTGTGTGTGTGTGTGTGTGTGTGTGTGTGTGTGTGTGTGTAAGACAGAAAGAAACAGACAGGTTGCCAATATCGTACAGAACCATTTTTGACAGCTTGAGATCCCCATCACGCCAAATAACACCTTCATCTCAGTATTAACTCCAAGCAGGTCGCCCAGCAAAACCAGACGCATAGAACAAATAAGAAGAATAAGAAGAATACAAAGTCAGACTGTTACATGACGGAAATTCCCGCCACACAAACAGAAAAAAAAAATCGCTCCGATTTCCTTGTTTCTTTAGTTTCGGAGTGGAAAACCATCATCGTTAAATAACGCGAGGTGCCATCAGATACTGGCGACTTGTTGCTGCTGGAAATTAGCCTTCGATTCGAGCAATTAGCAAAACCTTGATCAACACCTTTCTTTCACCCGAACCCGTGACTGTCTGCTTCGAAGGACACCGTGATCCGCAGATGGGAAAAATAAATCAAAAAGTGGCACTTACTTTAGCGGCGTTTCCATGCTCCAGGGCTTCGGATGCTGCGGCCTGAGAACGAAAAAGGACAGAAAAAAAAAAAGAAAAAAAAGAGAGAGATCAGACAACATCTCCAAAGCCTCTTCTATACATCAGACAATCTTAAAACGTGTACAAGGTTCAACACACGCGTACGAAGATGGACTCGTTTTCAACATAAAAACACTGCTGAAATTTTGAGCGTCTGCGTTTAATTTTCTGCCCCCCACCTAAGCCCCCCCCCCCTTCTTACCCCCCCTCCCCCCACAAAAGACTTAACACAATTCGTATTCTGTCTATTACGAATATAAGAAGCTATTTCACGCAAATGTGTAATTTATATGCAAAATGTCAGCCAAAGTACAGCTTATCATTAGCAGTCTAATTGCACACATTGGGGCTGCGCTCGAGAATCAAATCGCTGCAAGAAGGGCACTTCTCCTCCTTCCCTCCTTCCTTCCTTCATTCATTCATTCATTCCCTCTTTCCTGCCCATGAGTGGCTCTTGAGCCCCATCTACTGGGCCGAGTAAGGTTCCACTCCCTCCTTCGCTCCTTCCATCCTTCTCTCCTTCTCTTTCACTTCGCCACGAGGAGCACAAAAGACGCGGTTACACAATTTACAATGAAATAAATGGGATGTGTTCCAAATGGTGGCCTGCTCCCTTTCCCCTACAGTGTAGGGCGCAAGCTGTTAGCGTGAGTTATTTATTATTCTGTCATTTTGTCCAGAAGACATCTACTTCCGGTTCACTGTACATTCATCATCTGTCCCACGTGGGCGTGTCCCGATTCACACATTCTACTCAATAAAATAGGGCACCTAATGTCTTACCATAATCACTATATAGACAGGATGGACATGTCCCAGACCACACAACTTAATGTCTTAATATGACTACACATACCGGGTGGACGTGTCATAAATCACTCTTTGATCAATAGACTTTACTCAATCATCATTGCAGAAACAGGGTGGGTGTGTCTCAAATCAAACTCTCAATTCAATACAATACGCCACCTAATGTCTTAATATCATCAGTACGCAGACGGTGTGGACGTGTCCCAAACCACACACTTTACTTCATACAATAAGCCACATAATGTCTTACTATCACTACACAAAAAGTTTGGACATGTCCCAAATCACATTTTACTCAATCATCAATACAGAAACAAGGTGGGCTTGTCCCCAACCACACATTCCACTCAAAACAATAGGGCACTAAAAATGCTAATATCATCAGTACACAAAGAGTTTGGACATGTCCTAAACCCCACACACACACACACTATCCTCTGTACAAATTCATCCCTAACTACTAAATCGCTTCAGTGTGGACATGTCCCAAACCACATATCATAGTCACTATATAGGCCACATAAATGCCATGATGAACGTCTTTCATTGGAACGACAAGGTGGCTGTGTCTCAAATCACAAAGAATGAATACCATCACAAATGTCTCACTATTTTCATTAAATTGTGGATGTGTCCTGAGCCATAAGTCCACCAGGACGTGTTCAAAATAATAACCACTTCATTGTGAATGTGTCTCAAAGCCTCACTCCACTGTGTGTCCTAAACTTTTATATGTCCACTGTGGATGTATGCTAAACCATCATCAATCCACTATGACTGTGTCCTAACTTATAAGTCCACTGGGACATGTCCTGGATCATCATCAGTCCACTGAACTGTGTCCCCAACAATCATAGGTCCACTATGGCTATGTCTCAAATCACCAGTTTATTATTATTGATTTGAGACTTGTCCACTTTGGACCAGTCTCAAATCTACAGTCTCAAATCATCAATTCACTGCGGACGTGTCTCAAATAATCAGTAAATTGTGGATGTGTTTCAAATCAACGCTCCACAGTAGACGTATCTCAAACTATCACTCCGCTACGGACATGTCTCAAATCACTCCACCATTGACACGTCCCAAACCACACACCCTGTTACCTTCACAGGTCATGTACAACATCAATACAAATGTCCTCTTTCTTTTATCTACTGTGGCTGTGTTCCAAAACACAGACTGTCCTGAGGTTATATAGGTCACATTCATGCCATCACAACTGTCTCAGTCCACTTTGGGACATGTCCAAAATCTCAAACCTCATCCATTATGGCTGTGTCTCAAACCACATATCCACGCTCATAATTAAGGTCAACGCCGACCCCCAGTGGGTTGTGTCCCAAACCATGAGTGAAGCATATTCACTGTAGGGGGCAACGTAAAACACCATGCGTTTGGTAGCTTTGCACACACCGGGGACCGCCGTGTCTCAAACCACAGCCCACTTCGCTCCCTATATAGGCCACGAGTCACACTCGCAGTGCATTGTGGGTATTCTATACCCGCTAGGCTAGATCAGTTTAGCTCTCATGAGTGCTCCGTAGATTCTCTGGGACTCGGGTACAAAATTACAAGATTCCAAAAATAGAGCGCAATTTAGTGAAAAGGGCGTGGCATCCGACCCTCCTGAGTGAATCGTCTGAGGTGTGTGTGTGTGTGTGTGTGTGTGTGTGTGTGTGTGTCAGAGAGAGGTGGAGAAGTCATTAAATAGGTCTTGTCATATCGTTTTAGAAATATTACAAACCAATAGGGATTCGATGACGAATTGACGACACGTGCACACACACACACACACACACACACACACACACACACACACACACACACACACACACTCTCTCTCTCTCTGAGATACCTGGTTGTTTTATTCAGGAGGAGTTCGTGATTGCAAAGTGAGACCGAACTCAGCGTGGGACTGAGCACAATCAGAGATGACAGGATGAACAGACTCAACACACACACACACACACGCACACACACACACACACACACACACGGATAGGTTACACTTAATACTATATTTCATATATAGTATATATTACAGCTCATCATTGTTCACACACACGTCTTAGAATCAGTGTGTGTTGATGTTTTTTGGATGTGTGTGTGTGTGTGTGTGTGTGTGAGCATGTGGGGGATTAAACCTATATCCACGAGGGGGCAGGTCAGCCCCGAGACATCCCTTGCTGGCAGGTTTTGAGTCAACATGCCAACTACTCTGCCTCTCACACACACACACACACACACACACACACACACACACACACACACACACACACACACACACACACTGAAGTCAGGGCGTGAAAACGTGTGTAACTGCACACACACTCTGGTCCCTGTACTCCAGGCTTTCCACCAGGATGGATGCGCTCACACGTGCGGAGTGAAAACGGTCAGAGTTCCCGGAGGAGCGATTTTCTCCTTTCTCTCTCACACACACAGTCTCAATTAGATGAGAGGAAAAAAAGAAAAAAAAATACCAGGAAGTGAAGGAAGCAATCATGCATGAGAAAGAGGGTGAAGGTTAAGCAGTGGAAAAAGGTGAGTAGGCGTGGGAGAGAGAAAGAGAGAGATAGACAAAAAAAAAGAAAGAGAGACAGAAAAGACGGACAGACAGAAAGAGAAACAAACATACAGGGTGGGCGAGAGATACAAACAGAGAGAAAAATAAAGACGGACAGAGAAAGAGAGAGAGAGAGAGAGAGAGAGGGAAACAGTGTAATAGAAAAAACATGGAAGAGAGAAAAACAAGAAAGAGAAAAACACACCCACTAATGTAACTTCCACTTACTAAATGTAAAGCCACACCCCTAATCAGACCCCGCCTATCCCAGATCTTCACTCCACCCATTTCAGACAGTGACCCCGCCCATCTCAGACTCTGACTCTGTCAGAGATTTTTATTATAAAATATCAGGGAGTGTGTGAGCTGCTTTGACTTCCAGCTCTCAGATAGAACACACCTCATAACTGCTGGCCATCATCATCATCATCATCATCATCACCATCTTCACTACCATCATCATCACCATCACCATCATCATTATATTATTAATACCACAAATTAATAATAATATATTTATTAATAAAAAAAAAAAAAAAACTAATATCCTGTATAGGGGTTAAGGCCTGTGACTCCGCCCCTCTCGGGAGAGTCAGTAGGCGTGACTCGTGCCGTGACTCGTGGCGTGACTCGTGATTCAGCATCGCACCTGCGCTCGGTTTGTGTTTGATTGACAGCCCCTGTAGCCACGTGCGCAGGCGGAGTAATTACCATCGGATTGCCGTCACTTTGGAGCCACTTTTCCAATCTGAAATTAAGTGTTCCTGCGAAGCCGAACATCTGTAGCATGACTTGACACAAAAGGACCCTTTTAGAGAGAGAGAGAGAGAGAGAGAGAGAGAGAGAGAGAGAGAGAGAGAAAGAGAGAGAGAGAAAACGAGAAGAAAAAAAAATAAAAAAAATTTTCGCCACGTGTTTCGACGCGTTGTTCTGATGAAACGTTAATCAGAAATGTTTCCTGAACGGATATACAGAGCAGGATATTATTACAAGGTGCAGGTGACGGTGTGTGAAAAAAAAGATCTGGAGAAGATCGGAAGCTTCCCGTTTGTCCGATACGTCCGGGGATTTAACGTCACACTGGATTTTCTATTTACGAGCGAGCGCTGCTATTATTCGAGCTGTCATGCTAATTCGTATGATCACGTTCGAAGGATTAGACGGAGTCCTGATGAGGAGATTTCTGTCAGAGCAGGTACTGAGGAGAGCATTAGCTTCATCCGACAGCAGGAAAGGGAGAGGGGTTTCTTTTTTCTCTTTTTAATACATACACGTTCATATTATCTCCTACCTCGAGGGAACGTCAATAAAATGACTATCGCACAAGGAGAGGTCGGGAATCTCCCGGACACGGGCGGAATGATAATTAATAGACTTTTGGCACCCGTAAGCGTGAAATGATGAAAGTCTTGATAAGGGCTGAGGCAGAAATGAGGATGAGGACAAGAGAGAGAGAAGTGTAACGCTCACTTAACCTGGGATGACTGACTGATTGACCTTGCATCTTCATCAACACCACCATCATCATTATGACCATCACGATCATTGCACCTTACTATCATCCTCCTGAACCCTCAACCCTCACCTAGAACATCTGTCTGACCTCAGCTCATCACCATCATGATCATCAACCCCATAATCGCCATCATTGTCCTTGTCATCATCACCACCCCCATCATCATGATCAGCATCCTCATAATGACCATCACATTCATCACCATCATTAACTTATACTTAACTGATCTCAGCTCTTCATCACTATCACCACCATCATTATCCTCTAGAACATCAACCCCATGACCACGATCATCCTCCTCATCACAATCATCACCATCAACATTACCATCATCCTTAACCCTAACCCTAGGACAACTGACCAACCTCACATATCCTTATCATCATCGTTACAGTTCCCATCATCCTCATCATGATCAACTTCAACACCATCATCAAGACAATCACAATCCTATTCATCAGCATTATCATCCTCACCTCTATTCCTAACCCTCACCTAGAGTAATTTACTGACCTCCACTCATCATCATCATCATCATCACCATCGTTTTCATTGTCATGATCATCATCATCATCTTCATGACCACCATTGTTTTTGATCACTCTCACCTTGGGCGACTGTCTGACCTCAGCTCACTATCACCATGACCACCATCATTATGATCCTCATCATCATAATCATCATCATCAAGACCATCACACTCATCACTATCCATCATTCTTAACCCTAATCTTAACCTGGGAGAGCTGACTGACCTAACCTTATCACCATCATCATCTTCATTGTAATGATCATCATAGTCCTCCTCCTCATCACAGTCATCACAGCCATCATTATCCTTTTTACCATCATCATCATTATTGTCACAATCATCAGTCATAACCTTCATCACCATCATCATCCCCATCCTTTACACTAAGCCTAGCCCTCAGCTAGGGGGGTGACTGACTGACCTCACCCCATTACCTCTTCACCATCACCTCATCATCACCATAATTATCATCACCACTATCTTCGTTGTCATGATCATCATCATCATCCTCATGACCACCATCGTTTTTTGTCCTTGTCATCATGACCATCATCATTGTCAACCTCCTCCTCTTCACCCTATTTACTATCTAACTAACATCATTCTCTCAATCATCCTCACCCCCATTATCATTGTGATCGCAATCATCATCACACTCAGCACCATCATCATCCTCAACCTTCTCCCTCACCTCATTAATATCACCATCACTGTCCTCATCAACCTCATAAACACCATCATTGTCCGTTTTATTATTACCATCACCATCATCAACAACATTGTCATTACAGCCACCATCATCATGATATACGTATATCACGATTAATATCACACTCATCACCATCGTCATTATCCTTGTTATCTTCACCACCATCATCATCATCATCATCATCACACAAACAGTTCCATGAAGTCATTGCTTACAGCAGTGTTTAATTCCTGTGACATCATCAGAGTTTTAGTTCGCAATTGGTCCCGAGTGAATACCTGCTGAGCAGCTGTACTAATTCGAGGACATGGTTTCTGTAAGCGACATTTATATTGTGCCAGATCATATCATGGGGTCTACACCAATCCATTTGCATTCATTTGTAAACCAAATCCTGTTCATGACACGAGTTATGTGTGTGTGTGTGTGTGTGTGTGTGTGTGTGTGTGTGTGTGTGTGTGTGTGTGTGTGTGTGTGTGTCCTGTGTTTTGATCCTGGAGGCTCCATATTGCGTCTGTCTGCATATAAATAAAATGTTGCTAAAAACTTCTTTGGTTTGATCAGAGAAGTGATTATTTACTTTACTATCGCAGTGAAACCAGACTAAATGCGCTGACTCGGCGAGTCCAGACGCCACACTGACTCACTGGCATCACAGATGCGGCAGTGTGCGGCTACGCTAGGCTACATTTACACATACACTACTCATTTTTAATTACCACACTGTGGTTTCCTCCGTTTGACAAAAAAAGTGTGTTTGCGCATTTATAACATGATATAACTGATATATAACATGTTTACCAAATTACACATGTTTGGTAAAAAATAAACATAAAACTCAAATATTTCTACTAATTTTGCTACAATCAGCCACAATACCTTTTCTAATCCAATTAACTACAAGGACTATTAATATTTATACTCATACTACCACTTCTGCTAGTACCACTGATACAACTACTACTACCACTTTTATCTCCACATACAACTACAATTAATACTAGTACAACTACTTACTCTCGCTACGCACCCTAATGCTACAAATACAAATACAACTACTATTACTTTTCTTTTCCACCCATACTACTAGTAATATAATTACTACTTTATTATAATAATATTACAATATAATAATAATAATAATAATAATAATAATAATGTAACTTCTTTCACTACAGGTAACTACTACTACTACAAATAATACAAACACTACTATTACTACGCCTCTGGTTAAAACTACTACTACTTTATGACCACTACTACTACCAATAAAACTACCACTACCAAATTATACTCATACAACTATTACTACTGCTAACTATGCATACTACGAATACAATGAATACTACAAGTACTATTAAAACAACTAAAATGACCTACTTACTAAAACCACAATTATTATAAAAAATACTATTACTACAACTTTGACTACTGCAATATTTATATTTCCACTCATATTACTAGAAATAAAATTACTGCTATTATAACTAGAGCTAACTACTCATACTACTAAAATATTAAAACCACTACTATTACTATGTTTATCAATATTACTACAATATCGAATATAAATTACTAACAATGATACATTTTATATTGATAATAATACAACTATTAGTGCTGTTATTATTTCTACCAATACTACTGCTAATTAAACTACTACTCCTGCAACTACTAATACTATGGCTATTACAAATACTACCACTGATAATGCAGAAACTATTACTACAACAAACTATGGATAACATTACAATAAATACTAGAACACCTACTACTAATAACTACTACTACCTACTACTAATAACTACTGAACTTCCTACTTACTAATGATGCATATAATATAACCACTACTATTACTACTAATACAACTAACTAATGCAATATTTTTTTATTTTCAACAATACTTCTATTTATATAATTTATATAATTATAACAACTATAACTTTATTATTATAGCTAACTACTAGTACTACTGCTACAACAAATATGACCACTACTACACATCTGATCACAACTTCTACAATTTCCACCACCTCTAGTATGTCTAATATAACTATGATGACTAATATTTATACACCTAACTTTTAGTACTACTGTATTACTATTTCTACCCGTATATCTACTAATTAAAGTATTGCACCTCATACCCCTACTACTACTACTACTACTACTACTACTACTACTGATAATACAACCAACAACACCAAATTATAATTAACAGCAACTACCACTAATATTACAGCCAATACTTATACTGTGTTTACTAATATAACTACAACTACTACTATTTCTACCCCCTCTATTATGTCTAATATTATAAATAACAATAAAATACTACTAGTTCTACTCGTATTAGTACTAATGACTATTACTACAGCTAACTCTACATACTACTACGACTGAACTACTAACTACACTAAAACAAATACTTAAACTACTAAAACTACCTACTCACATTAATGCTGAATTACAATAACCACTACTATAACTACAACTACTAAATAAAACACTTAACTATTATAATATATTACAACCGCTATTCAATTCAATTAATTTTTATTTGTATTGCACTTTTAACAATAAACATTATCTGTGTGAAGCTGCTTTGAGACAATGTGGTGATAAAAGTGAATAAGATGTTCTTTCGTATAGATGTTATGCATTTATACTTCTATTATGTTTATACTATTCTATTACGAATAATACGGCCATTATTGCTTCAACAAATATGAATTCAGGTAACTACTGCGACTTACTCACACTAATACTGAAAGTAATATAACCAAAACTATTACAGTAAATAAATCTATTAATACTATTAGTATTTCTACCCATACTTCTACAATTAATACTAAAACAACTACTAAAACTCCTACATTTACCTGCTCACACTAATACTGCAAATAATATAACCACAACTATTACTAACTACTAACACAACTAACTGCTACAAGTTTTTTTTTTATATATATATATATATGTACTACTAGTAATATAAAAACTACAACTACTATTACTACAGCTGAATATTCATATATTACTAATAACACAATTGAGATCACTACTACTACTACACATAAAACAAATATGACCCTTATTACCTCTACAAGTACTAATACAACTACCTACTTCTACTTTTCCATTTCCACACATACATACTTCTACTACAACTACTACAGTAAACTACTTATATATTACTATCATAATTAATGTGACCACTACTATTACTACAAACTCTGTCTAATGTAACTGCTATCTATGATTCTTTTGATACAAATAAATCCTACTACTAATAAAACTAATCCTCCTGCACTACTTATACTACTTCTATTAACACTGCATTATTACTAATAAAACCTTTACTACAGCTTACTATGCATGCTACTATAATAAATACTACAACAATTACCATTAAAACTATGACAACTACAGTGCCCTCCACAATTATTGGCACCCGTGTTTAAGATGTGGTCGTGGACTTCTAAAAATTCTCCTTTTTTTTTTAAACAACATAGAACCCAAATGCAAAAAAAGAGAAAAATCCAACCTTTTATTTAAGTACATTACTTTGGTGGTAAAAAAATCACACATTTAGAAAAAAACAACAACTTGAAATCATGTGTGCCACAATTATTGGCACCCCTAACAATTCCTCTGAAAAATTTAATTGTTTTTTTTTTTTATATATTTTTCTGTAGTTGCTAAGGTTGGTCAGGGTATCTAGGGAATTTTAATTAGTAATTCATGATTTCCTGTTTTCCTGGGGTATAAAAATGACGTGACACAGAGGCCTAATTCTCTTACCCATTTGTCAACATGGCAAAGACAAGAGAACACACCATTCAAGTAAGGCAGATGTGTGTCGACCTTCATAAGTCAGGCAGTGGCTACAAGAAAATAGCCACTCGCCTTAACTTGCCGGTATCTACAGTCAGAGGAATCATTAAGAAGTTTAAAACAACTGGAACAGTGACAAACAAGGCTGGAAGAGGTCCCAAGTTTATCTTGCCACAACGCACAGTGAGGAGGATGGTAAGAGAAGTAAAAAAATTTCCCAAGCTCACCGTCACAGAATTGCATCAAAGAGTGGCATCTTGGGGTCACAGAGTCTCCAAAACAACCATCAGACGCTCTCTACATGCCAACAAGCTGTTTGGGAGGCATGCAAGGACAAAGCCTTTTCTCACTAACACTCACAAACGTAAACGTCTGGAGTTTGCTAAGCGGTACTGGGACTTCAACTGGGATCGTGTGCTTTGGTCAGATGAGACTAAGATTGAGCTTTTTGGCAACAAACACTCTAAGTGGGTCTGGCGTAAAACAAAAGATAAGTATGCCGAAAAGCACCTCATGCCCACCGTGAAGTATGGTGGAGGATCTGTGATGCTGTGGGCCTGTTTCTCTTCCAAAGGCCCTGGGAACCTTGTTAGGGTGCATGGCATTATGAACGCTTTGAAGTACCAGGATATTTTAAAAAAAAACCTGATGGCCTCTGCCAGAAAGCTGAAGATGGGTCGTCATTGGGTCTTTCAGCAGGATAATGATCCAAAACATGTGGCAAAATCTACACAAAAGTGGTTCAGCAGTCACAAACTCAAGGTCCTCCCATGGCCATCTCAGTCCCCAGACCTCAACCCAATCGAAAACCTGTGGGGCGAGCTAAAGAGAAGAGTGCATAAGAGAGGACCCAGGACACTGGATGATCTAGAAAGATTGTGCAAAGAAGAATGGTCAAAAATCCCTCTCTCTGTGTTCTCCAATCTTGTGAAATGTTATAGGAGGAGATTAAGTGCTGTCTTGTTGGCAAAAGGAGGTTGTACAAAGTATTAACATCAGGGGTGCCAATAATTGTGGCACACATGATTTCAAGTTTTTTTTTTTTTTCTAAATGTGTGATTTTTTTACCACCAAAGTAATGTACTTATATAAAAGGTTGGATTTTTCTCTTTTTTTGCATTTGGGTTCTATGTTGTTTGAAAAAAAAAAGGAGAATTTTTTGAAGTCCACGACCACATCTTAAACAGGGGTGCCAATAATTGTGGAGGGCACTGTACCTACTCAATAATACTTAAACTAGAACTACAAATTACCGTTAAAACTTTTTAAAAATATATTTACTTCTAGTACAGTACTATAATTATTACTACTATAATTTCTATAGTTAGCTACTTATATATTACTACTAAAATTAATATAACTACTATTACTACACCTTTAAATACAAATCTGTTTAATATAAATAATATCTATGATTCCTTTAAAACTACTACAATCATATATTACTACTAAAAACTCCTTCAACTACTAATATTTCTATTATCAGTACTGCTATTATATAGAATATATCAACACATTTTACTGACACATTTAAGACCATTACTGCACCTATGACTACAACTACTACTATTACTACTACTACCACCCCTATTATGTCTAATATAACAATTAACAACAATTACTTTGATACTTGATTAATACAACTATTAGTACTATTTGTACCCATACTACTACTAATAAAACTATAACTATACATACTAGTACATTTAAACAATTACTAAAACTCATACAATTACCTGCTCACACTAATACTGCAATTATAACTAACTACTAATACACCCAACTGCAACAACTTTATTTTTTTATGTATAACTAGTAAAATAAATACTACTACAGCCACTATTACTACAGCTGAATATTCATATATTACTAATAACACAATTGAGATCACTACTTTAACTAAACCTTCAATGACAACTACCACAATCATTTTTACCAAAACAACTATGATGACCACTAATATGACACTGTTTTCACACGTACAGTACATACTTCTACTACAACTACTACAGTAAACTACTTATATATTACTAACACATTTAATATGACAGTACTATTACTACAACTCCGACTACAACCCTGATTAATATCAACAACCTCTGTTTTTAATATAACTAAAAATAGTTTTAGTTGCAACAACTAAAACTACTTCTATAATTAGCTCCACTACTAAAAATAGCTTCTAATACTAAAACTGCTACTACAACCACCCACACTACCACCACGATTACCATTTCTATATACAGTATATTATATATATATATATATATATATATATAAATAACTACAATAAATACTGAAATTACTACAACTACCTACTCACACTAATATATTATTGATATATGCAAAATTATTAGTACTATTACCATAAGAGAAAGAGATAGAGAGAGAGAGAGAGAGAGAGAGAGAGAGAGAGAGAGAAGCATCACTATCTTCATGTGCAGTAAAAGCTATTGAGAAGAATTACATCACACATAAGGGGACCTGTTGATTTGCCAATATTGACAGTAAATTCCTTCTCTTTCTCTTTTTCCCTCTCTCTCTCTCTCTCTCTCTCTCTCTCTCTCTCTCTCTCTCTCTCTCTCTACTTCTCATATGTGAATATGCTGCATGAGGCGCTCCATGGCTGCAGTGTATTTTAGCCCAGATGTCAGTGCTGCGATGAGGGGATGAGAACAAATGAATGTGCCTTCCTCGTTACCCTCTCTGTAGAGGCCCTGTTCTCCTACCATCACACCACTCTGCTGAAGAATGGTGGGTGTGTGTGTGTGTGTCTGTGTGTGTGTGTGTGTGTGTGTGTGTAGGTAAAATAAATAAATAAATAAACAGATAAGGAAGATAAATTCAGCTAGGTGCACGAGGCAATGGACTCGTGGTATGCCCTCACATACACACACACACACACACACACACACACACACACACACACACACACACACACACACACACACACAGTAATAGACTACACACATAAGCACACCGTATGCACTCAGCACTCTCCATCTCATTTCCTCATCGTCTATATACTCCCTCGTTTTTTTTCCCTCTTCTTTTTTTTCCACACACTCGCCTGGGAAAGAGAGAAAGATGGCCTCGGAGCGCTCCCTCTCCCACTCTCTTTCTCTCTTTCTCTCTCTAAGACAAAGGGAATTCTCCTGCAATTTGGCTGGTAATCAGGAAGTAGCAGCTGGGTCAGGAGGCTGCTTTTCTTCGCCTAATGCACAAAGCCATTCTCTCGCTTTCCTCCTGGACATCAAGGAGTCATTTAGCAAACATTTATCTTTTTTAAAAAGCCATTATGCCGTGTTACCGTGCTTGATTGTTTCTTTATTGAATTTGCCCAGCCCCGATACCGCGTGACGCTTCAGGTCTTGGCGAAATGATCTTTTTTTTTTTTTTTTTTTTCATCCTCCTCCACCCATCTCTCTCTCTCTCTCTCTATCTATCTCTGTAGATCGCGAATGCACGAGCAGGAACGGGTCATAAAAAAGCGAGGTGACAGCCTGTATGACTGCGAATAGAGAGAAAGAGATCGAGAGCACGCTCGTAAACAGCGTTATAACCGCAGACGTCTCGCCGATCACTTGATTACGGTAATGATCGAATAGACGGCAGCTCTATGCATCATCGCTGAAGATAAGAACGGACCGGGAAAAACAACGCCTGCTCATACAACCGCCGAGACATCGCTTTTTTGTGTGTACGGGAAGCAATAAAAGACAAAAATTCCCATAATTACAGATGTGTTATTCCAGATCAGGCCGAATGTAGACTTTTACAGGTCTGTTTATTAGCGCACGATCCAGACGCTGATTCTATTCCATTTCTATATTATATTGAAAAGCAAACATAAGTCAGTAAGCAGCTTCACTCATATAAATCAATTGAAAATATATACTTTATTTTAATATACAGGAGTACCAAACCTTTTTATTTGCAGTATTGTACTGTATAAGAAAGTTTTAACCACATTGATTTGGGCTTAAGATACACAAAAAGAGATCACTTTGGAGAACATTCTATTACACTGTTTACCAGAGGTGTAAAAAGCACCTGAGAATCAAACCCGAGTAAAAGTTAAGGGTGTAACGATGCACATATTCAGACCGAACCATTTCAGTACAGGGCTTTTGATTCGGGGCAAATGTGCTCCAAATGCAATCCTTGTTTTATGTTCAGAACTTCGTTAAAGTGAGTTCCATCATGAACCTTTTAAGTGGCGGAAAAAGTCCAGAGCTGTGGATGTTTTTGCGTTTTATGTTCAGCTTCAAGAATTTCTGTTAAAAGGAGAAAATCCTGACAATTCTGCATATCGAGGGAGTGAATTAATGAAGGATGGAGTTAAAAGATGCTGAAAAAATTAGAACATATGCCTAAAAAATTATATATTGAATTTTAAAACACACATACACACACACACACACACACACACACACACACACACACACACACTGTATTATCCAAATTGTGTCTAACAAATGTAATGTAATCTATTACTCAATTTAATCAATATAATAAAAAAGTGTTGCATTAATTAGATTTATCAAATTTTATTTGTATATATTTTGTTTTGTATTTTAAACCAAGCAGGTATTTTATTTAAAATTGTAAAAAAAATAATAATTGTTGATGTTCACAAATATTAATAATAATAATAAACTGCATTACTAAAAAACATTTAGCATTTCTTTCCCCCATAAACTGTCCCGAAAGAAAGAAAAAAAGGCAGAGAGAAAAACAAAATAAAGAAAAAAAGAAAGAAAGAAAGAAAAAAAGAAAGAAAGAAAAAAAGAAAGAAAGGCAGAGAGAAAAAAGAAAGAAAGAAAGAAAGAAAGAAAGAAAGAAAGAAAGAAAGAAAGAAAGAAAGAAAGAAAGAAAGATTGAGATTATTAACTGTTCACACAAACCTGTTCTAACTATAATAAATAATTCACTTTGTTTTCATCAGTTTTAAAGGTAATTATATAAAATGTGTAGAAAAGAATTCCTTTGATCTCCTGTTTTAAAAAAAAAGCACTTTACACTGGCGACTCCGTGCAGGTCGTAACCGAGACACTGAGATCTCGTATCTAATCGGGTTTTATTAAACCTAGGCGAAGAATTCGGCGTGAATGTAAATGTGACGTAAAAACCCGGGGATGGATTTATTTCTGTGCACAAACCCGAACACGAGGAAAGAAAAAGAGAAAAAGTTACCTGGTGAATCTGAGAACACGTGTTACAGTGTTACACGTCCCTTTTCCCCCGACACTGTAACTCATGACTCATTTCCAAACCAAGCCATTATGCTGTCCATCAAAATCCATGCGTAAAGTAGGACTGAAATTACATTCCTTTATAAACACACACACACCTATTTATTTACACACACACACACACACACACACACACACACACACACACACACACACACACACACACACACACAAAATCCTGCCCCCCTACACCCCCAGTGGGCCGTGATTTGATTTAGTTTTGCGAGACGAGGGCAGTGCCGCTGTACACCTCGTGTTTAAGCTCGTTACTTCGCCTACAGGCCTCGTTTAGGCGCGACTCCGTGGTTCCCTGGACGTCAGGTGCAATCGTCAAATATAACGCAGTGCATTAGCCGCGACTCGGGGTGCTGCAAGGGTGCCACAGTCAATCAGGGCGGCCTGACGCGAGCGCTCGCTGCTGCCGAGGGAAAAGCGCCTGCCTCCGGAGGCTGTGCTGTGGAGAAAACCCTGAGACGTGTGCTGCCTTTAACGTGGCCTGACAGCACGGGAAATGAAGGACGAGGAGATGATCGCGGAGATTTCTCACGAGCTCCGAGACACAGGAACCGCATGCTCGTTAGTCGAAAGGGTCAAACGCAAAAACATCGGCCAGGGCTGGTAGCTAAACAACCTGTTACAGATCCATCAGAACTGATCCTGATGTTCTCAAAACCAAAAACGATAAAGTGGAGACTCATACTTGTCTTTAGATGATCTAGGAGCTTCTAGCTTCACAAAACCATGACGAGGCCACCAGGGGGGTTTGTGCTAAGCGTCTGAAATTCATCTCGCTTGTACTAAATGAGCGGATTTTCAACAGATCTATCATCTGTATTTAATTATCACGGGGAAATCAAACAAGGACGTGTTCCCCTGAGAGTCTGGCTCCTTCCTGGTGTCGCATCGGGGAGCTTTTTCCTCGCCGTGGTCACCTCCAGATCGCTCATTAAGTCTACATCTGGATTTCTGAAGCGCTTCTGTGTCACGATGGGCTTTTGTTATAAGGCTGAACGTTAGCGTTAATTCACTTCACTTGACTGTCTGCTGGTTTTCAGCAAAAAAAAAAAAAAAACACTCATACCAAGGAGATCTGGATTCTGATTGGTCAGAAGGTTGTAGGTTTTTGTAGAAAATTGCAGCTCGGATGAATCGCAGGTTTCTACTCATTTTCTTTAATAGTTATGGACGGAGATTAAGTTGAGATTGATGCTGAATTCTGATTGGTCAGAAGGTGTTTATTAGATTGCTATAAATGAGGTGAAGGTTTCCTGTGTGTAATCTCTCATTGGCATCGCCATAGCAACTGTGTAGTCAACCAAAAGTTTTTTGTAAGGAGATGGAAGGAGTCTCCAGTTTCAGTCGTTCAGTACAGATTTATTTATTTTATTTTTCTAAGAATAGTTGGCACATTGCTTTATTATAAAAGGGAGGGAGATTTAGAGATTAAACAAATAATAATAGACAGAGAGAGAGAGAGAGAGAGAGAGAGAGAGAGAGAGAGAGAGAGAGAGAGAGAGAGAGAGAATAAAAAATGATGAAAAAAGGGATAATAAGATTAAAAGAAACAAAAAGGAATAAGATAAGTGTGGCTAGAAAGAAAAGAGTAAAGAAAGGAGGTAAAGATGGGGCAGGAAGGTAAAACAGTGCAGAAAGAGATAATTATTGGTGTAAGAACTGTAAACTGTTCCACCTTTCTCTCGTTTCACTCTTTCTTCTCCATTCTTTCCATTTTCCTCCCACTCTTTTATTTACTCCGCTATTAACTCTTCTTTCAGGTTTTCTCAATTCTGTCTATTTCCCTCTCTCTGATTTCTCTCTCTCCACTGTTTTGCCTTCCTGCCCCATCCTATTATCACTCTCTTTTTATCCATTCTCACTCATTCTATTCTCTCTCTCTCTCTCTCTCTCTCTCTCTCTCCTTTTCTTTTTCTCTATTTCCACTCCTTCTCAAATTTTTCATTATTTCAATCTTTCTCCATTGATCTATCTCCCCCCCTCATTTTTCTTTCCCTCTCTCTTTCCTTCTTTGTTCCCCACAACACTGTTGTTGAAGACTGCTTACATCATCTTAAACCTCATCAACTTCCTCATCGTTGTGTGAGTCTATAGCTTATTCTTTATCTATCTATCTATCTATCTGTCTGTCTGTCTGTCTGTCTGTCTGTCTGTCTGTCTGTCTGTCTGTCTGTCTGTCTATAAAATATTAAAATAAAAATAAAATATTCCAACTTTTTTTTTTTTAGAATGTGTTGTATGTTTTATATGTAACTATTAAAACTATAGAAAAAAACATGTATTTTAACAAACACTACACACTTCAGCCAGAACCTGCACACTGTGTATTATAGATATGCCTCGAGTACCATATGTATTTTTCATCACTCTCTCAAACGCACACACACACACACAAAAAGAGAGAGAGAGAGAGACAAAGAGAGAGACAGACAAAGAGAAAGAGAGAGAGAGACAGACACAGAGAAAAAGAAAAAGAGAGAGAGACAATGAGAGAGACAGACAAAGAGAAAGAGAGAGAGAGAGAGAGAGAGAGAGGGAGAGAGACAGACACAGAGAGAGAGAGAGAGAGAGAGAGAGAGAGAGAGAGGAACAGAGAGAGAGAAAGAGAGACAGAGAGAGAGAGAGAGAGAGAGAGAGAGAGAGAGAGAGGAACAGAGAGAGAGAAAGAGAGACAGAGAGAGAGAGAGAGAGGGAGAGGGAGTGAACAGAGGATGGACGAAGTGAAGAATCACACGGATGCTTTTTATACGAGGCTCTTGATATAAGCAGCTTGTGTTTCTCTGTGTGTGTGTGTGTGTGTGTGTGTGTGTGTGTGTGTGTGTGTGTGTGTGTGTGTGAGACCGCCCCCTGGTTTCTGAGCACCATTTTCAGCCATGGCAAGTGGCTGTCAGGGCAAAGGCCCCCAAGGCTCGTGGGTAATGATGCGTCTCGGCATGAGGACCTTAAGTAGAGCCCCCAGTCAGTGTAGTGTGTGTGTGTGTGTGTGTGTGTGTGTGTGTGTGTGTGTGTCAGAGTCAGTGGGTGTTCACTTTAGAGCTCTCACACACTCCCGCTGGAGAGAAACAACAGCGCTGTCAAAGAGCCTGCATGCCCAGACACACACACACACACACACACACACACACACACACACACACACACACACACACACACACACACACACACAGGTCACTGTGGTGTAACACTTGAGATAGACAGAGTGAGGGGGGGGGGGGGGGGGTGAAGACAGAGGTGAAGAAAGTAAAGATGGTGAAGCATCAAAATAATGAAAGGTAGAAAGTTGGTAAAAAAAAAAGAAGAAGGAGAGATAGAGAGGTCAGGGATAAACGATGGAGCGGAAGGTCAGATGGTATAAAAGATGGGAAGAACAAAATGGAAAAAAGCAAGAAAGACTGAAGGGAGAAAGAAAATCTGAGGAGAAAGTGAGGGATTTGGGGTTTCAGGGCAAAAAATAGGGAAACGACTAAGAAAGCAGAAAGAAAAAAGAGGGGAGAAAGAGAGAGAGAGAGAGAGAGAGAGAGAGAGAGAGAGAGAGAGAGAGAGAGAGAGAGAGATTGAGTAGGAAAGAGAAGGTAAGAAGTTAGAAAGTGTCAAAAAGAAAGAAAAGATAAAAAGGAAAAAATAATGTATGTATAATAATGTAATGTAAAGAAAAAAAGAGTAAATAAGACAGAAAGAAAGAAAGAAAGAAAGAAAGAAAGAAAGAAAGAAAGAAAGAAAGAAAAAAAGAAAGAAAGAACAGAATGAATAAGGTAAAAAATAAAAACAAACAAGGAGAGAGATCAAAAAGGAAGAACTGTAAGCAGAGATATGAGAGAGATAATACTGAGCATATAAATAAAATAAAATAAAAAGATGGATGAGAAAAACTGAAAATGAATGGAGAAAAGGGTAAGTAAGATTTAAACAATGTAGGAAAGATAGAAAGATAAAAAGGCATGGAGGATAACTAGAGGAAAGCAAAGAAGAAGGGAAATGGAGTGAGTGAGACATTGGGAAAAAGATGAAAAGGAAGGAAGATGAAGGAAGAGAAAGAGAGGATGAAAGGATGAAAGTGATGTGAGAATTAAATGAATTGAAAGAGAAAAGAGAGTGAAATAAATCAGAGATTTAAAACAATGAAAAAAATAAATTAGTGAGACTGATAAAGGGCAAAAAGACGAGGGAGGAGGAAGGTAAAACGATAGAGAGAAAACCTCAAAAGAGTTTAAAACAGACAGAACATTTGAGTGTGATGAAATTTGAAAATATTGAGAGATTGAAGAGTGGAAAAAAAGGAGGAATGTTAGTATGGAGGGCAATTAGAGGAAAGGGGAGAGGGGAAGGGGAGGGGAAGAGGAGCTAGAGTGATACTGAAGAAATTATGGAGATAAAGAGGACAAAATGTCACAAAGAGAATAAAAATAGAAGAGAAAGGGATGGAAGAAGGTAAAAACAGATGACAAGAGGAAGGAAACAAGGTGAAAAAAGAACTAAAGAGCAAAAAGAGAGAAAAGAAGGGATGAATGTAATGACCCTGTGTATTGAGAGAAGAGAGCTGGGTCTGGATCTGCACTGTGCCTTCATATCCACTAGAGGGAGTTCAGGGCTCCATAGTGTCACCCCGAGACACACACACACACACACACACACACACACACACACACACACACACACACACACACACACACACAGAAGAGAAAGGGGAGAGAATAAGGGGAACGAGAGGAGAGTGAGAGAGACGAGAGGAACAGAAGTGCGAGGAGAACAGTTAAAACAACTAGAGCATGGCTTGGATTTGAAAACAGCTGGAACAGCAACATCTGTAACAGCTCTAACAGCTAGAACATGTAGAACACCTGTAACATATTAATTATCTAGAGGTGCTAGAACATCTAAAACAGCTAGAACACTTGAAAAGCTAGAGCAGCTAGAACATCCATAACAGCAAAAAGATCTAGAACATTCCGAAATCTCTAAAAGTGAGAACATCTAGAACATGGAGAAAAGCTAGAAGAGCTAGAAATCTAGAAGAGCCTGAAAAGCTAGAACATGTAGAAAGAATAGAACATCTACACCTGCTGTAGACCATCTAGAAGTACGTAAATATAGAGAACAACTAGAACAGGTACAGTAGAAGCACTAGAACATCTAGAAACGCTAAAATATCCAGAATATCTGGAACATTACCAATTATTATAAAATATAAAAAATGTTCAAAATAATAAACAAATCAGTGCAGTATTTAAACACAACCAAATGTCTTCCCCAAAGGTCTCCCTTCAACGTCTCTCCTCAACGTTTTTCCCAAACGTCCCCCTTCAAAGTCTCCCCTAAATGTCTTTTCCAAACGTCTCCCTTTAACGTCTCTCCTAAACGTCTTTTCCAAAGGTCTCCCTTTAACGTCTCTCCTAAACGTCTTTCCTCAACATTTCTCCTAAATGTTTGTTTATTCTAAAAGCCCACTTGATGTAAATGAAGCTCTGTATTTTAAGTGAAGTGAAGTGTGTGTGTGTGTGTGTGTGTGTGTGTGTGTGTGTGTGTGTGTGAGTGCGTGTGTGTGAGTGAATGTGTGTGTGTGAGTGCGTGTGTGCGCATGTGCGTGTGTGTAAGTGTGTGTGAGTGTGTTTCATTCGTTAAGATTGAGACACTCATCAGCGTATTTCACCGTGACCAATCACAGCACTTATACCAAACTTCAGCTCTGTGGATGTTCCTGTTTTCACACACACTGGATTATTTTCCAATAAAAGCTCGACAACTGCGAGGTCCGATTCATTAAAGATCTCCACATCGCATTTTTAAGATAAGATCAGATAAACCTTGATTTGTTTATTGTTATTGTTTATTTAGAAAACAATGTAAACATTTTCTGGTCTATATTTTGACCTTGGATTCTCACTTCTGTTGAGATGATGAAAATTGACCACTTTTTATTTCTGGACCCTACATGAGTTCACAATAGGACAAAAAATATGCATAGAAATCAATTTTTTTTTCTTCCAGGCAATATTTCGTAATCATTTGTAAAAAAAAAAGGGAAATAAAAAAAATAAAAAAATATTGTAAACCGAACAGAACCTCAGGTTGAGCAACATGGATATTGATTGTAGTTTGAGATTTTCTTGTTATGAGTTTTGGATAAGTTCTAATAGAAACCTTAGGAGATCAGTTGCAGATGTTACGCCCCAAAACCCTAAAACCATCCACCTACTGAAACAAAACACA
The DNA here is from genome assembly GCA_039877035.1 of Silurus lanzhouensis. Classification (NCBI taxonomy): domain Eukaryota; kingdom Metazoa; phylum Chordata; class Actinopteri; order Siluriformes; family Siluridae; genus Silurus; species Silurus lanzhouensis. Next base: position 139,962 of record JBCEWE010000025.1, read on the forward strand.
AAACTCACAGATATTTTTATTTGAACAGAAATAACAGAAACATAACTTTTCCAGCCGTATGTGGTTCTTCACCGAACCACAACATTGGAGGCAGACAATTGAATCAGACGTCTGAGATTTTCCATTCAAAACCTTGTTCCAGCATGACACGATGCACAGAGCAAACTCAATGAAGATCTGCTTTACTTGGGAAAGATCTCCTGCTATAGAGCTCTAAACACCTTTGTGATGAATGCGATCTCAGACTGCACCCCAGGCCTCCTCACCTCACCTACATCAGCATCTGACTTTACTACCAGCCCTGTAGCTGAATGAAGCTCACACAAACCTCCATCAAATCTAGTGGAACATCTTCTATAGAGAGTGAAGCTCATTATACCAGCAAATTAGGACTAAATGTGGAACAGGATGATCATAAAGCAGCACTGATGTCTTTTAGATGCTAATTTAGAATTTTTATTTTTATTATTAGCAGTATGTTAATGTAGGGCTGGGCGATTCATAGATATGATAATATCATGATTTATGATTACACAGTACAATATGTTGATATTTGGTCATTTTTTTTCCTTTTACATTTTTAAGAATTACTAATTATACAGTACAGAAAGTGTCATCAATTTGAATAATTTGAATAATAATAAAAAAACACAAAAAAAAACAATTAAATTCATATAAATTTATGCAATTTTTTTTTGTCAATTCCTGAAGAAAAATGATCGTCAGGATCAGATTATTGGTGGACAGTTTGCCAGCTGATTATTATTTCAGGTTTTTCTACTATTCATGTTTTACCTGGGGTCAACAATGCAAAGTAATGGAGAGTGTGTTAGAGAAGTGAAGAAAAGAGTGCAGGCAGTGTGGAGTGGGTGGAGAAGAGTGATAGCAGGAGTGATTTGTGATAGAAGAGTATCTGTGAGAGTGAAAGGGAAAGTTTATAGGACTGTGGTGAGACCTGCGATGTTGTATGGTTTAGAGACAGTGGCATTGAGTAAAAGACAGGAGGTGGAGCTGGAGGTAGCAGAGCTGAAGATGTTGAGGTTTTCGTTGGGAGTGACGAGGATGGACAGAATTAGAAATGAGTTTATTAGAGGGACAGAGCATGTAGGACGTTTTGGAGAAAAGGTGAGGGAGGTGAGATTAAGATGGTTTGGACATGTGTAGAGGAGGGACATGGGGTATATCAGTAGGAGAATGCTGAGAATGGAGACACCAGGAAGGAGGAAAAGAGGAAGATCAAGGAGGAGGTTTATGGATGTGGTGAGGGAAGACATGCAGGTAGTTGTTGTGAAAGAGGAAGATGTAGAGGACAGGGGGGTATGGAGACTGATGATCCGCTGTGGCGCCCCCTAATGGGAGCAGCCGAGAGAAGAAGATGATGTTTTGACACGTGAAGTGCTTTGAGATGCATTTTATGTATGAAAGCTGCTACACTCTTAATCTACAATATTATTATTATTATTGGCAAAACCGGAAGGCGTTTTTATCGCGTGTTTATTTATCCGTTGTTTCATGTTGCATCGTTTAAGTCACAATGACGTGTTTTTGTGTTTCGCGTTCTGAACAGGGAACGGCGAGTGAGCGAGCGAGAGAAGGAGCGATTATATTAAATGTGAGGGACGGCATACAGAGGACGGGCGGATCACTAACGACAGAATCGGGGCAGACGTGACCGCCTGCGGATACGCCTATAATATAAAGTACGTACTTAAGGAAGTGCCATGATTATTCCAACAAAGAGAGAAAACCTGAGAGGATGAGCGAAGGGGTAACAAAGCGAAAGAACAAAGTAATAGAAAGCGAGTGAGTGAGATATAGATGGATACAAGGAGACCTACAAAAATATAAAATAAAGACGCCAGACAGAGCGAGAGGAAGTGAGAGAGAGGGAGACGTGGTGCAAGAGAGAGGGAGAAAGCAGACGGAGCGAAAGCGAGCTGCTGATTAGAGAGTTATGAGAATGCTACGTGACGGCTCGGGCCGGACGTGAGAAATTACACTCAGCAAATTGTGCGGTGATTGAGGTGGCGTGATGGAGAGAACAGACGCACGTCTAATAAAAGGTGGAAAGGAAAATCAAAGAGTTGTGATATTTCCTTGTGGTCACCCAGAGGATTAGTTTGTTGGTCCGGGAGCGTGTGATGATACCCGTAGGTCTAATGAGAGCGTCTGAATTTGTAAGCTTTCGCTTTGAGCGATGTTCAGCCCCGGACTTTTTACTATAAAAAAATTAAAATTTATAACAAGTAAAAGACTGAAAAACCACTTCATATCAGTGTGTCTCAGGTTAAAGTCTACGCGAATCCAGATACGTTTTTAAACGGCATTTTCCATCTAAAAACGCTCTGCGTCCACGCTTTCCTTTTCAATCGTTGACTGAAAAACGCCGTCTCGGTGTGAAATTTATTAGTGTGAACAGTTTTTCACCATTTCCTTAAAAATACAACGGCGCTCCTGGTGAGACCGGGACCGGAGGGTTTATGGTGCCCTCCGTCAGACTCCGGGTCTGCAGCTAATTAATCTCATGCTAATGCTAATGTACTGAATTGAACTCTGGGAGTGCAGACAGCATTAATTGCATTAGTAACCTCAGGACGGAGAGCTATGGAGACCGGGGGCAGATACCAAGACCTCATTTCTTTAATCAAAGAATTTGGCAGAACAACGTTGATGGGGCGGGAACGAGCAGACGGGTGGTTTGAGGGGGTTGCAGTTCCTCAGTACTGATCAGGTTGTTTAAATATGGATGGTCAGGTACAGGTACAGTACACTGTTATTTGGTGTAGTGAGACTGGACAGATGCTGGTACAGGATTTAGGTGGTATATGCAGGATGGGCATCACTACTGTGTAGATTCCAGATTCAGAGTCATTGTGTAATTCAGTGCATATTTCGAGGAACATGTGTTTTAAAATACTTTTAAAATGGCAAACATTTCCATTACTCTGTTACTGTGTAATATCTGTACTATATGTCAGAAAAATATGCTGTTCCCCAAATCTTTAAAGCAAAAACATGGAGCTTTAAAGGAGAAGCTGCTAAAAAAATGCACAGGCGTAACACCACGGTTCTGCTGAGAGTGTGTGTAGAGTGAGAGTTCTCTCAGTGTGTATGTGTGTGTGAGACTATAGAAAACTCCTTGTACAAGTCTGATGTTCTTAAGGTCCTATTTAACCATTCAAAGGCAAAAAAAAGAGGCGTTTTAGTTTCTGCTTGTACTTTTGCCAGCGGTGCAGGAAGTTCATCGTTCCTGTGCCCAAGTAAAAGTCAGCAGAACGTTATATGTGCTGCTCTCAATATATTTCTGTATTGGTGGATATAATTTTTCTTTTTTTTTTTAACACATCCTAAATAGAAAATAGGTTTCAATGGAAAGTATGTGTGAAAAATAGCTTCACGGGACATAAATAATTTTCACTTTTAGTCTGTGCCAAAAAAAAAAAACTTCAAAAAGTGTTTTAAAGTGTACACTGGCATTTCGGCATGGCTGATGCTCATTATTATTTTTTTTTTTCAATTTCATTAAAAATAAAGTGAACTGTGTGTCCAGATTTCCAAAAATACACAATAAAGATAAACATTACATAAACTATAGGGACCAAAAAATGTATTGCAACCCCTGACTTTTCCAGTCATATGTGGTCCTTCACCAAACTATAACTGCAAAGTCAGAGGCACACAATTGTGTAGGATGCGATGGCATGACATTTTGCCTTTGATTTCACTTGGAGACGCAAACCTGTTCCAGCATTGTGATGCCCCTGTGCACAAAACCAGCTCTATAAAGATATATTCCACATCGAAAAGTTGGGGTGGAAGATCTCTTGCACTAGAGCTCTGATGTCAACCTCCTTATCTCCTCACCTCACCTAGTTTTATAACCACAAATGACTGTATAAGACTGTAGAAAGAACATCACTCATAATCTTACATTCCAGTGCTCATGTTAGTTCTCACTCTCCAGTGTTCTGTATTGTTTAAATCATTGTTAAAATGTTGTTATAATCACACTCTTGATATCACCCAAATGAGGATGGGTTCCCCTTTTGAGTCTGGTTCCTCTCAAGGTTTCTTCCTCATAACATCTAAGGGAGTTTTTCCTTGCCACAGTCTCCACGGCTGCTCATCAGGGATAAACACAGATCATTCACCTTAACTGTTAAACTCTGTAAATCTGCTTTCAGACAATGTCTGTTGTGAAAAGCGCAGTAAAAATAAACTTGACTTGACTTACATCAGTACCTGACATTACTTACAGAATGAATCTCACACAAATCTAAATAAATGTAGTAGAAGATTTTCCCAGAAGAGTGGATGTTCTTATAACAGCAACTGGGGCTCAGAATGGGGAAGTACAATAAAATTAAAAACAACAATCATATGTTCAGGTGTCTGCAAACTTCCTTATTGCGTCTAAGGGTTAGCAATACATTAGCAAATAAGCAAAAATAACATTAAATTTAATATTTATAGGCTATATGTTTCCTCTCTTTACCCTATAGCTCAATACGTGCTATAAATATAATAGTAGAGAGTATGGATTCTTAGTATTATGGTCTGTAGTTCACAGCGTGACCCAGACTTGACCACACACAAAGTACGATACTGAAAATAGTTCTGATTTGCCTCCAGTATGTAAGAGGGTAAAGCATCTGCTTGGTGATACAAAAACAGATCATCTGACCTCAACCGTCTGAGCTGCTTTTCACTTACTGAAGAAAAGAAAATGCAGAAAGACAAACAATTGCAGATGACGGCCTATAATCATAATGGGAAGAGGTAGATCCGTGGTTAAAAAACATTGGACTTCTGATCAAAAGGTTGCGAGTTCAAATTCAAGTACCACTAAGTGCCACTGCTGGGCCCTTGAGCAAGACCCTAAACCCTCAAGTGTTCGGTTGTTTAAAAAAAGATAGTTGTAGGTTGCTCTGAATAAAAGCGTCTGCCAAATGCCATAAATGTAAATCAGGACCATGTCCAGGACCAGGATACAACCATGATCATGATAATGACTGTAATCAGGACCAGGTCCATGGCCGTGCCCATGATCAGAATCAGGTCTAGGACCAGGACTGTGAGCACAGCAATGACCATGACCACAATATGAACATAAACAGGACCAGGTCTAGGACCACGACAATAACCAGGACCATGCCCAAAATCAGGACCAGGTCTAGGACCACAACAGTGAGCATGAATATAACCATAAACAAGACCAGGTCTAGGACCATGATAATGACCAGGACCATTCCCAAAATCAGGACCAGGACCATAACCACAACAATGAGAAGGTCTACATCCAAAACAGGACCAGGTCTATGACCAGGACTGTGAACACAACAATGACCATAACCAAAAACAAGACTAGGTCTAGAACCATGACTACGACAATAAGCATGACCATAACCAGGTCTTGTTCCTAAACAGGAACAGGTCTAGGACCAGAACCATGACAACAACAATGATTATGACCATAGCCAGGTATAGAACCATAACCTTGACAAAGACAACCATTACCATGATTAGATGAAGGGATGGCTCAACAGTTAAGGGCCTGGATTATTCATTATTATTTATTACAAGGTTGAGGTTCTAAGCCAGCAGTGCCAAGCTACTACACCTGGGTCCTTGAGCAAGGCCCTTAACCCTCTCCCACTTAAGTGGAACCACACCATGTCCTGCACTCTGTCCCCACTTTCCTACCAAGGTGGTATATGCCATGAGAATAACTTACTGTCCTAAAAAAGATATATGATTAAGGATTTGAAATCGCATTGGAGCTGCCAAGATGAAGTGCCAAAAGAGAAGCAGCTAACTAGATGCGACCTGTGTGTTAGAATTGCAAAAAGACAAAAAGGAATGGACCAAAGCATTGTTAAAACAGTTACTCATCAGACCAACTCGACTTCTGCTTAATTAATAGACGTCCCCCGTTTGACATCGAAACATAAAAAAAAGTTTATTTTTACATTTTTCTTTTAACTTTTTTTACACTGCCAAAAAATCTCAAGAGAAGAATCCCAGCGTTTAGTGATGTTCATGGCAGTCATTGTCTGCAAAAGATTTGCATTCGCCAAGTATTAAATGTAGTTCTTAAATGTATAATTATTTCAGGTTGACCAACTACTTCTGCCAAAAAAAAAGGAACTGTGTATAAAAAAAAAAAAAAGGTATAAAATTCCTGAACCATAAATGCATTATTTTTGTTAAACCACTTGCTTTCAATTCAATCTTCAGCTTGCTTCATTTCAAACCCATTGTGGTTAACAAAAAGACCCAGAAGTGTGTTGCTGTCTTAAGAATTATAGACCTGACTGTATTTCTCTTTCTCTGGAGAGACAATCAAAAATCAAACAAAGAGTCTTTCGTTTTTTTTCTCTCTCTGTCTCTCTTTCTTTCAGACCCACTGAGCTGCCATTTTGCCTCCTCAAATTAACCAACTGCTCACTGCTAACTCGAGCGGATCTAAACCACTAATAATGATTAGCATTGAGCGGCTAATGGAGCAGAGACTTTCTCTGCTTTACAAACGCGTGCCTCCTCTAACCCTCTAAAAGAGAAGCCTCACAGACGTTCGTTTACACGCCCTGATTAGAATTTCCTTCTAATCGAATTGTCTTTTTAGTTAAACTCTAAGATGCACATCGCGTTTTTCAAACGGGGAAAAAAAAAACCCACACCTGCGTCCGCTATTGAGGAGCACCGTTATTCTATCAGATGATCGATATGGTTCCGCTCGGTATATAAGCACACTTGTTTAATCACACTGACAAACTGGGGCATTCTTGGACTTGGGTTTCACGGATTTATTTCTTAATTTACACGTATCGGCGTGACGTCTCGCGCTAGAGCCTTTAATACGGTTCATTTTCCAAAATACTCCAACTGAATTTCAAACTGTGGCGCAGCTGAAGTTCGGCAGTCGCAGAACGAATTGGGAGAAAATTACAGGCGAAACGTTTCAGTCGAATTTTATGTTTACAGTTGAAGATTGTTTTAGTGGAGATTGATGACAAATATACTGTATGTAAAGACATTTCTTTAGCCGGACAATGACACTGTGCACAAAGCCAGCTCCAGGAAGATCTGCTTTATATGGTTTGGAGTGGAAGATGTCCTGCTGTAGAACTCCAACCCTATTGAACACGATGAATGTGAACACTGACTGCACCCCAGACCTCCTCACCTACTGTACATCACTACATCAGTACTACACCTACTTTACTAACAGCCTTGTGGCTGAATGAATCTCTACAAATCTCACTCATAGGAATAAACTTACAAATATAAGGAACACACTTACAAGCATTACATTTATACAGCTGCCAATTCCAAAAATGCCAAATAAAACAGAATTCAATGATTTGTAAAGCTTATAAACCCATATTATATTTACAATAGAACAAAGAAAACACATCAAATGTCTAAAGTGAGAAAAAAAAAATTAAGTTGGGACAGGGCAACAAAAGTCTATGAAAAGTACATTTTATTACAATTAAACAGTTGGAGAAACATTTTGTTAATCATTATGAGGTTAATTTGTTAACAGGTGAGTAAGATGATTGGGATGTAAATAGTGTATCTTAGACAGGCAGAGATCCATGAAAAACTGCATCTACAAATTGTGGGACAATTTCAGAATAATGTTCCTCAACATAAAGTTATGAAGACTCTGAATATCTCATCATTTGCAGTTCGTAATATCGAACGCTTCAAATATTGTGGAGAAATCTCTGTTCACGTTGAATATCAATATGGAAATCACTGTTCATGTCATCCAGAAATGCAGGTTAAAACTCTACGTGTAAAGAATAAGCCACACGTGAACATGATCCAAAAATGTCACCATCGTCTTACAGCCAAAGCTCATTTAAAATTAGTCAAAGTGGGAAACTATTTTGTGGTCAGATGAATGGAAATGTCTTTTTGAAAACCATGGACACTGTTTTCTGTTTTCATTCATGCATTCATTCATTGCATTTCGTTTGTATTTACACTTTGCACGTTATCCGAGCTTTCTTTTGGATTTTCGGTTGCAAAATCTTTTCTACAAGTGTATAACTGGTTTATCTCTTTAAAGCTGCTTATAGACGACGTTCATGGTTAAAAGTTCTCTACAAATAAAAATGAATTAAATACAATTTTTTCAAAAGTTTAAAGATGAACAGATAGAGAGGGAAAGCACATGACAGAGAGGAGATCTAAAAAAGGACTGGAGAAGTGGCAGGTTGGGATTGATGGCCTACAAAATCTGCACGAGAAGCATCAATCAGTGCCACTTTGAATGGCGGTGGTGGCGTGTTGCAGGAGCTCAGAGTGAGCCAGGAAACTCAGGAGCAGCTCCATCTGTCTGGGCTTCATGAATTTCATGAATTTAGTGTGCAGATGTGGGAAAGAAACAGCCAGAGCCACCCAAGGTTATTTATGCTTTACTCAGAAGAGTGTGGCAAAGTACAATACACCTGTAGTAATAAAGCACTTTCTCTCAATGCCTCACACACACACACACACACACACACACACACACACACACACACACACACACACACACACACACAAGAACTTTTGTATCTAGTTGTTAGATTGAAAGAAATGACGAATTGAAAACTGAGAAAATTTAATTTAAACATGACAGAGAGAAAGAGGGAGAAGAAAAGAAAAGAAATAAAGTGTATGAGTTTTAAATTATAAAGTCTAATGCATTAACTAATTTATGGGGTCAAAGGTGGCAAAAGTCCACACATACTTCACTCATGTAGAAGTGCAGATACTCATGTTTCAAAGATGAAGTTCTGACTGCACATTTTCACTCAAGTTAAAGTAAAGACGTTTGGGCTCTGAAACTCACATCATATTAATATTAGGGCTGTCAATCGATGCAAATATTTGGTTTTGCTTCTGATTTAAGACTTGGCGCAAACAAATGTTTAGTGATTTTAAAAAGATTTTTTGGTAAATTGTTTTATTTTATATCTGAATAAAGAAAGAACGTCGTGAATAAACGTATTTTGCACTGAAGGTTTTAACTTCGCCTTCTATATTTATTTATATATATTTTAATATATATTTATATATATTTATATAAACAGATATGCAAGTGTTAATCGTGTGTCAATAAAAATTGTGATGTTAAAATAAATTTGCATTTGAATTTTTGACGGCCTTATATAATATATTAATACAAACATTTTAATTGTTGTTCTGTAATGAATGTATTCAGGCTGAAGATCCACCATATAGAACACAAACAGAAAAAAAGATGATGATGATCAGGTGATCAGAAATGTCTCTGTTCTCAGTCATGTTCTCATCACTGACTCCCTCTGTCTCATCCACGTTAACTCCAGACTTCTTACTGCCTTCTGCCTGCTCATTGTGAGCTTCATAAACTAGTCTACGTCTGTGGTGTGTGAGAGGAAACGATACACCCGTGGATTAAGAAAGACTGTTATTAAAACCCTTGTGGCTCACTGAATCTCCACAAATGTCCACAATCACACTTCAAAATCTAGTGGAACATCTTTTCCAGAAAAAATGAGGTTATTATGACAGCAAATGGGCTCTAAATGTGGAATGAGATGCTCACATATGATCAGAAGGATATTCCAAACAATTTTCCAAAAGAATTGCTCTTCTGTATGTTTGGAGGCCACTCTGGTTGATGGTTTCTCGTCAACGGCCTGGAGATCCATGGAATTACACAATAAGGCAGAAGCTTTAAGGATGGATCTGGTCTGTAGTTGATGTGAACAGTCTGCTACACTGACACAGGACTACAAAATTTATACTGTATCTGATCAGCGTTACTGCACACCTCAACATCGCTTATCTGTAATAAATGGACATTTGGTGTCACCCAGACAAGGACAGGTTGCTTCTCCAGTCTGGTTCCTCTCAAGGTTTCTTTATTATGCCATCTCAGGGAATTTTTCCTTCGCCAACGCAATTGCACATCTTGCATTACCGTTTGAGTTGGGACTATATTATTGGGCGTGTTTGAATTTTGTTAGTATTGCATCATAGGATCTAAACACAATATCGCAAACTCCCTCCTTTGTTTAAAACATTCCACAAAATTGTCATTCCTTCGACTGTGCGTGACGTCACTTTCCAATAAAAACCCACCCATTTGTAGAGTTTTGCAGGCTACATATGTGACGCAGAGAAAGTGAAAAAACAAACATGGTAATTAATATTTAAATATGACATGGTCATAAATTTTAAGACACGGGAAATTTCCATTTGAAATTTGCCAGTCGCTGTGCTTTCGCAAAAAAGTGCGTTTGAAATATGTAACTGTTTATGCGTCCACACACGGAAAAACAACTGCTAATACAATTTGATTTTCCTTTTGGAAATTGTCCAGAATATTTTTCCATAATCAGGTGTCTACAAGCTGGAAGTGTGTTAATATGGTTATAGGTGTTTATAAAGCAGCATCTTTGTTTAGAATACTGAAAAAAACTAAATCACAATGGTTACACACCCAGCCAATCAAAAAGCGGTAGACTGACTGACCATAGTATGAAGAAAGTGTAGTGTAAAACCCATTATAACCTTATCTGAATTCTGATTGGTCAGAATTTGGCCAACATCACCACCTGCAAGATGAACATGAGCTCCATTGTTTCTATAGTAACAGCTCATACACAGTGTCTTGTAGATTCGTCACATAATAATAATAGGACTAACACACAGACTATACAGATATGAAGGGGGTGTAAAAGTGGAGGTTCAGGAGGTTCATGGATGAACTTGAGATGTTTGCATGAGCTTGCCCTTGTCTCTAACACCATCGCTCAGGTTCCCTTTCATGTCTGCATTACCTTCTGGTTCTCCTGTTTAGTGATGCTGTCATACCTAGACTTGCTTTCACTATGATCACACTGTATGATCTCCCTCTCTCTCCTTTTTCCTTTCTCTCTCACTCTCTTGTGATTTGCATGTGTTCTCCTGCTGCCTGATGTGATCTGACATGTCACACTTCTGCTGCAACCTGTGTAACTGTGCTGGGTTTTCACTTTGAGTTTCACTGTGTATGTGTGTGTGTGTGTGTGTGTGTGTGTGTGTGTGTGTGTATCACTCTGCTCGCCTGTGTAGACTATGAGAAGTTCTACTTCCTATTTCCTGATACAGTTATAAATGAGTTTATTAGAGGGACCGTGCAGGTAGGACATTTTGGAGAGAAGGTGAGAGAGGAGAGATTGAGATGGTTAAGTCATGGGGTATATCGATAAAAGAACACTGAGGATGGAGCCATCAGAAAGGAGGAAAAGAGGAAGACCAAGGAGAATTGGATGGAAAACATGCAGGTGGTTGGTTTGAAAGAGACAGATGAAGAGGACATGGTGACATGGAGATGAGGGATTCAATGTGGTGACCCCCGATGGGAGCAAACAGAAGAAGCAGGAGATTTAGCTAGCTTGCTTCATGACCTTTTTTCTATTAGCAGAACAAAAACATACAATTTTGTCATATTGTGTCTAAAATGTAATTTATGTTAATGAGGATCCCAGAACTTATGTATTTGCAACGGTAATTCGATGTTATTGTGGTTACAGTTGTAAATTTGGCAATTCCTTTATTTCGAACGATGATTAAACTGACTGCAACTACACTCTGAACACACACCTTCTCTCCAGCCAATCAGAATGAAGTATTCAGCCAGACCATGTTGTTATCAATATTAATTTATAGAGCTGCAACGTAAAAGCACCATCATAGGCATAAATGCAGCTCTGTGCCTCATTAAATAAGTATTTAGCATCAATTTATAAATTAGAATTGAAAAAAAAAAAAAACTAAAAAGGTGCTACTAAAAGTATGAATACGTCCTTATTAAAAAAAAACCTAGCTGGACATTATGCGAGCCATCACGTCATGGAGAATTAGGTTTTCAGGAAAGCAAATGCCAAAACGCTGCAGCCTCAGCTTGGGCTAATGAACTGATGATATCCGAATTGTGGAAACGTCTTCTCGTGTATAAGCTATGATACGATCTCCTGGCATATCGCCCACACCCTCACCTCCAGCTTCACCTGCCTCACCTCGGCGTCTCCCTCCAGCTGGAGTGGGAGTTCGCGATGGGGGAAAAAAAATAAAAATCACAAGATGAGGCCAAAAGAGCAGGAAGGGAGATGTTTAATTAGCACATGAGAGCTTTAAGCAGGCGGCGAGTGTGAGTGTTAGCGGAGGTTCAGCTTTGTCAGGATGCTTTACTGACTTTATTCCAGCAGCCATCTGCACGCGGGCTACGAGAGGTTACGGTACGCACGACATCCATATGTGCTCGATCTGTCTCTCTGGCTCTCAATCACACACACACACACACACACACACACACACACACACACACACACACACACACACACACACACAAAGTGTCAGTCGTTCACTGAAACCTGCATCAGTATGAATGCGACGCAGCCGTAATTGAATGCTAACGTCGTTACTGCACGATGCGCTGAAGCGGATTTTATTACATTATGGAACTATTCATGTTTAAATTCTTCAACCGCGTTTATAACCAGTTCCCTCTCAATTTGGCCAACGCTAAATCTTATTATGCTCGAATTTCCTTGACTGTAACCTTCACCTCAAAGAGACAGCTGGCCAAGTTTTTCACTACTGCCCCAAAATCGAGGTGGAATACAAATAAAGCAAGAAAGCAAGCAGCTGTGAGTAAAATAAATTAATAAATAAAAATCTAATAGAGAGAATGATATGAACTCCTTAACCATAGCAATCACAAAAACTGTTTTTGATCCTAAACTCTAAAAAGAAAAGTCACGTTTTCAGATGTTTCCACCTAAAAAAAAAAAAAATTACAAAAAAATAAGGCTTTGTTTACACTAATCCAGAGAAATTCTAACGCTCCTTGTCTGCACGTTCGTTTTCAATCGCTTCCCAAAAGTTGCTCGTCCACATGAAACGTCTGAAAACACTCCCTGTATTGCGCAAGCAAAAAACGTGTAACCCACGTCATTTTCGCCTGGTGTTTATTTAATTTCCAGCTTTTTGAAACGTAACAGCGATGACTACAAATGCGTCGCTTTCAAAACAAAGTTTCTTCAATTTATCCAGTTTGGAGAGCGTTTTCAAAAAGCAACGTTTTCGTTGACCGAAAAACGGCATCTCAATGTGGACAGGAGACCAAAACGGAGAGAAAAATATGTCAGACTAAAACATTAGTGTGGACATGGCCTAACATTTCTACTTCTTCAGGTTAACACTGAAGCTTCATGCGTATTATTTGAGATTCAAGAGTTTCTACATATATACAGGAAATTCCACCGATAAAAGTTTATGAAGTTAGTGAACAACTCAAGAGCTTTGAGGATGGATTTGGACTGTGATTATATCAAGAATTGACCACTGCTGGCATTTAATCGCCTTTAATGAATGGACATTCTGTGCCACCCAGATGAGGATGAGTCCATCTCAAGGTTCCTTCACCATGCTATCTCAGGAAGTTTTTCCTCATCACACTCCCCACTGACTCGCTCAATAAGAATAAACTTTTATATATCAACAATTATATGGAACAAACTTTTACAATTCTTTTATTAGCTTTGAGACAATGTCCATTGTTAAAAGATCTTGAGTGGCCTGCTATAGAGCTCTTGAACCCTATTGAACACCTTTGGGATGAACGTGAACACTGACTGCACCCCAGGCCTCCTCACCTTCTCACCTAAATCACTACCTGACTTTACTAACACCCTTGTGGTGATGAAAAATATAAAAGCAACCTGGGAATAAATGTGGAATGTGATGCTCAAAAATAATGAGGCAAAATTAAAAGCTTCAACTATTCCTACTTTAGATAAATAAAAAAATATATATAAAAAAAAAGTCTTCTCAACTGAGGAAAAGCAACCTGAACCGAAACATAAATATGTTAAGTGGTTTCTTTTAAAAATTAACAAATAAAACAACCACAAAAAAACATAACTATACCAATAACACATATAAACTAACATAACTATAGAAACTTGACATCTAAAAAATTTGTATAAAAAGAATACTTTCCAGAGTGTCAAATAATTAAATAAATATAAAATAATTAATAACAAAGCAAGAGGTTTTGAGTGAAATTAATATATTCATAACATTTTACAATTAGTTAGTGTTTTAAATTATGGTACAGATAGAACAGATAAAAATGTGTGAATAAATTGCAATTTAATATTTAAATAAATTGTCAGCCCTATTTATTTTATTATATCTTCTAAATGAACAATACTACAGAAATAAAACTTGGATATGTTTTAAAATATCAATGTGCAGCTTGTAAAGAAAAATACAGACATCTTTGTCTTAATAACTGACAACAAAAGTGAGTCCACCCTCAGTGATAACAGCTGTACGTAGTGTAAACGTGCAAAGCCACGCGTCCTATTCATCATGTTCATGCTTGACAGAACCAGACAAATGTGTCCATCTTGTATTAGAGCAGTTCAAATCTGGTGCTTCGAGTCCAATTCTTTCATGGTAAAGAGTCTCTGAGGATTTGAGAATTAGAATTGTTGCTCTCCGCAAAGACGCCGAGGCTGTAAAAAGATCAGTATCACCCTGAAACTGAGTTACAGTACAGTGGTCAGGGTCATTTAGAGGTTTTCCAAGACAGGTTCCACTCAGAACAGACCTCACAAGGAAATAGAGTCCTTGTGCTGTGCATCAGGTGCAGAAGCTGCTTCATAAAACAGAAGCATGAATGCTGCAGCGTTGCTTTAGAGGTTGCAGAAGATCGGCTGATCAGTGCTCAGACCGTACTCCACACACTGCAACAAGTCGGTCTGCAGGCTGTCGTCCAAAAAAGAGCCTCTTCTGAAGCTGCTCACAAGAAACCCACAAACAGTTTGCTTATGACGACCTGTCCAAGAGCATGAACTACTGGAACCATGTCCTGTGGTCTGATGAGATAAACCTGTTTGGCTCAGATGGTGGCCAGCATGTGTGGCGACGCCCTGGTGGGGAAAACCAAGAAAAGTATATCTTGCCTACAGTCAAGCATGGTGGTGGTAGCTTAATGGTCAGGTACTGTAGAGCTGCGGTTTATTGAGGGGAACATGGATTCCAACATGTACTGTTACATTCTGAAGCAGAACATGATGCAGTCACTTCAGAAAATGGGCTGAACAGCAGTTTTCCAACATAATAACACACCAAAAAAGATGACAACTACCTTGCTGTGAAATCTAAAGGTTGAGGTGATGGAGTTGCCAAAAGTATGTCTTCAGACCTGAACCCTATTAAACCCCTGTGGGGAGCCTCATGCAGAAGGTGGAGAAGCTCCATGTGTCTAACATCCAGAAGCTCCGTGATGTCATTACGGAGGAATGGAAGAGGATCCCAGCAACAACCTGTGCAGCTCTGGTGAATTCCATACCCAGGAGGATTGAGGCAGTGCTGGATAACAATGTGATCACACACGATATTCACACTTTGACATGTTCACTTGGGGTGTACTTACTTTAGTTGCCAGTTATTTAGACAATAATGGCTGTATGTTAGTAAATCTGTACTGCTGTACAAACTGCGCATTGATACTCTAAAATATATCCTTTTTATTTTGTACCTTTGCACTCCTATAATACTTTTTATTTGTATATATTAATATTGTTTATATTAGTTATTTATTTATATACACTGCAATTTGGACATGGATTTCATTGGCTAAAGTTTAATCCAATCTAATCTAACGCAGGTACTACTTCAAAATTAAGCGTTTGAATTTGACCTAGATAAAGTCGTCATGAAAGTCACACCCTGTGTCCTTTCCCCTTCAGTAAACTGGCTTTTTATTCACATTTGGTAAAAGAGCAGTTTTCAGGTGTCTTCCAAAATAAAGAAAGAAAGCAAAAAATTCAAATGTTGGCACCTTTTGTAAAAGACAGAACCCATTTCCGCCAGATGCGGACCATCAAGATTGATCGTGTTCATTATGGATACTTTAACAATCCACTCCTGTCTCTTATCTTGTAAACATTTTGCAGGTCAGATCGGACTCTTTCGGCAATTGGGCTAAACACGATAAGAATGACAAACGGTGCTTTATCGTGGTCACCTCTAGTCCCAGGCCTGGAGCGCTTTCTGTGAGTAGAGTCAAGGGCGAATTCCCATGAAGGACACGGCGCAGACGCTCATGCCGCTCGTGCTACTCAAGACACTCTGCCACTCTAGTTGAAGACACAGCCGGTCATTTATTTCTGTAAGACAGAGTGAGCACCTCTCGCTGGGCTTGATTGCGTCCCATTTCGCTCTGGTGATTGTGTGACCTTCCCTATGCCGGCTGGAACACTAAATCTCTTGTAGTCTAATAACATCGGAATGATGTAAGCTGGAATTGGTGTGGAGCAGCACTAATTAGTTACGGCTTATAATAACACACCCTCCCTCTGCCCCCCCCTCCTCGTCGTTCCCTAGCGAAACATGTTTTTTTCCCCTCCGTCTGCATCTCTCTCACTCCCTTGCCTCTCTCCCTTAGCACTTCATCCCGCTTCCTCAACCCTGTCTACCTCTCTCTGTGCTTCATTAGCGCTGTAGGATTACTTAATGGAGAAGATTAGATAAAACACACACGATCATGGCGCTGCTCAAACTGAGCGGTCGTCCTCCAGAGAAAGGAAGAAGCAGCTCACTTGTTTCCCCCTGGATGGGACGAAAGCCAGCAGGAGATCCTATCGCTCGAACACTCAAACCCCCGAGTGGGCACCTGCCAAAGCTGGAAGAAGTTCGTCTGTATCCTCAGTGAAGCGCCGCCAATGCTACTAAGCAGACACTTTTTTTTGCATTTCTACAAATCTGAGTCACTATATTTGGGTACGTCGGCGCAGGAAACGAAAAGTCGCGCTAATCTCGCTGTTAATGAAATCAGGAGAAAGATTAGAACTTATGAAAGCTGAGCTCACACTTTCTGATCGCGAAGAAGAACGCTGCGAGTATTTACGGACCGACTTTGGACGTAATGACTCACCCCACTCCCTGTCGTTCAAGGCGCTGGTGATAAGCCAATCTACTAGGTACTTATAGAAGTTGCAACCCAAATGCCCCCTTAACTCAACTCAGGTAAAGTATGGAAAAGAAAGCAGTTCAACTTTTTCCCTCGGCTCTCGGTATGACTCACATGGGCTGGCAGCAGGTTTCATTTCTGTCTCTTGAGATAATTGCATCACATAGGCATCACATAATGTAAGTGGGTTGGCCCTACTTAGCCAAACGAAGTGGACTGCGCTATAATAAGCTTTTAAATACACACTTTCCTTGCCTTGCACTTGCTCCGAAGACCTGAACCAGAAAAATCATCACTGCGACAGAACGAGCGAATAAGTCGGAACGAAAATTGCTCTAAGTGATAAATTTCAAATAGCGTTCGTACGCACGATGCTGCAAAATCCTTTCTAGCATGGAAAGCTAAACACTTCACAGCCAAACAGGAGGAAGCTTTCTGACGGGTTAGCTCATCGGTTAGAGCGTGATGCAATAACATTTACATTTACGGCATTTGGCACATGCCCTTATCCAGAGCGACTTACAATTATCTCATTCATGCAACTGAGCAGTTGAGGGTCAGCAGCTTATTGCTGCTGGAATTTGAGATCACAACCTTCTGATCAAAAGCCCAACATCTTAAACACTGTGCTACCCCCCTTCCCTTCCCTTCCCCAGTAACACCATGGCTATGGGTTTGAACCTTGTATGGGCCGCTTGCAGGAGGGAGTAGTTTAGTGGTTAAAGCACTTGTTTTTGATGAGTTCAAATCCCAACCAGGCCAAGCTGCCACTCTTGGGCCCTTGATCATAGTAGCTCAGTTGTATGAACGCTCTGGATAAGGGTGTCTGCCAAATGGCATAAACTAAAATTTTAATATAAGAGCACTTGATGTGGTCTGCGACTAGATGAATTCCTCATCTCAGTGGTGTAGATGGAAGCCGATCATCCATACAGACTGCTCGAGAGGTATCCCAGTGTAGAAATTATGTATGGGCGCTGTGTAGTGTGTTTGCAAGCGTGTATGCTCTCGAAGGCTCCTGCCGAAATACCATTTGACATGTGCAGAATGAATCAACACACCAAATACAAATACAAAAGCAGAAACCATTTAAAATGAAAGTGCTACATAGATTAAAAGAATGCTAAAGCACCTTAGTCCTGATGTTCACCCAATTCGATTCCTTAGGTTGTGGAGATTAAGCGCGGAGAAGGCTGAGGTGTGTGCTAACCATAACCCTAAAATGAGTTAGGTTTGGGAATCAGAAGATGATAAGCATGGATTGAAATTGGAGTATCCCATGGATTCCATGGAATAAAGAAGAACTTGGATTCAGAAATGGCAAGGAAATGGGATACAAGTTTATAAGATATGGGTTGTCAAAGCTTAAGAAGAATGTGGAACAAAGTAGAAGTGGGATGGAATAACCATGAATTGAGATGCCTTTGGAATGGTGTGGAACTGGGATAGCATGGGAATGGGGTGAGTTAGGAGTGGGATGAAGTGGGAGTATGATGGAGTAAAGAGGTGCTCATGTGACAATGTGAAGATTAATGGCATGGGAACAAGGTAAGTAGGGTGTGGAATAAATTTGGGGTAGAATGAGGTGGGATGAAGTGGGATTGGGACAAAGGGGACTCGGGTGGAATTGGGACGGAGTGGATTGAGGTAGAATTAAGATGAAGTGGAATGGGGTAGGAGGGGGATGAGGTGGAATAGGGGTAGGATTGAGATGAAGTGGAATGGGCTAGGAGGGGGATGAGGTGAAAAAGGGGGAGGATTAAAATTAAGTAAAATGGGGTAGGAGGGGAATGAGGTGGAAATGGGGTAGGATTGAGATGAAGTGGAATTGGGTAGGAGGGGGATGACGTGGAATTGGGGTAGGATTGAGATGAAGTGGAATGGGGTAGGAGGGGGACGAGGTGGAATAGGGGTAGGATTGAGATGAAGTGGAATGGGGTAGGAGGAGGATGAGGTGGAATTGGGGTAGGATTGAAATGAAGTGGGTTGAGGTGGATTTGGGATAAAGTGGACTGAGTAGGAATGATATGAAGTGGAATTGAGATGTATTGACTGAGTGACTCCAGAAGCAGGGAATGAGAAGCCACACAGTGCATAATATGTGTGCTATATTTGTAATTAATGTGAGTTTTCTCTGATTTCTTCGCTCCCACATCTGTGTACTTATACATTTAGAAATAATATATGTGCATTTCTCACACTTCCGTCTTTTACAGCATTTCTTTCTTCTCTCCTCTATAGCAGTGTGTTTAGAGGCTGCTGCTCAGTTCGAGAACAAAGCTGTACTGCAGCTGAAATCATAACGAGAGTGAGGCATAGACTCCAATCATGTCCTTGTGAGGGGAAAGAAAAAAATAAATAATTTGTAAATATATATTTTTATATATAATTGTACAATTATAGAGCCAAATCTTCTACTAGTTATATGTGCAACCATAATATATACATAGTTTTATTTTATAAGCAGCATTTATTTTCTGAACATTTTTATTTCATTCGATAATTTTGTAGTGCATCTAAAACAGCAATTCAGGTCCCTATTGGAACATTTTAGTTTAGTGTTTATCCCATTAATGTAGCAATAAAGTTACTACTTGGCAGACAGTTTTATCCAAGGCCACTTCTAGCTGAGTGGAGTGGCTCAAGCTAAAGGGCGTTTTCTCAAGAGCCCAATAGCAGCATCTCGGCCAGGATTCTCGTTTGTTGCCTTGGTTTTAAACCCTCTGTCAGACCTAGCAAGATCTCCTGCAGATAACATGATCATTAATAATCATAGGGAGGTGCTTAGTGGTCAGGCATTTAAAAATTTGGATCCGAAGGTCGTGAGTTCAAATCCCAGCCATGCCAATCTGCCACTGAGAATGAGATAAATGTAAGTCGCTCTGAATACAGGCATCTGCCAAATGCCTGATCCGCAAAATCCAGAGCGACTTACATTTATCTTGTTCGTACAGCTGATCAGCTATGAGGTTAAGGGCCTTGCTCAGGGGCCCCAATAGTGGCAGATTGGTGTGGCTGGGATTAGAACTCATGACCTTCGGATCCAAATTCCGATACCTGACCACTACCACCTCCCTATGATTATTAATGATCATGTTTTCTGCAGGAGATCTGCAGAAAATGTAGTTAAGATAAACCACACAATTACAGTAACATGAGTAAATGTACTTTCTTACTTTCCAACTCTAAAAATGATCAACAATAAAAATAATAAATTCTACAAGAAAGACATGCTTCCAGAATCCTTCCACATGTCTGAACAGCTAGTCTTCCAAAGACCTACTACTTTAAGAATTGGCATTTATTTATTTATTTATTTATTTATTTATTTATTTATTTATTTTCAATGAATGTCTATGGACAGTTATTTCCTGTTATCACTTATGCTAGAGCAAACATAAATATGTTTTCCTGAATGGTTCATCTGCATTTTTACCCTCCTTAAATTAGACAGAACTTACAGAGAAACCATCAAACACAAACTTTGTCCTGAAGAAGTCTAAAAACATCTGCTTGTTACAAAGCAATGCCGCTGGAGACTCATTTTAAACTACAGAAATCAGCTATGCTAACACACGGACACTACATTAAAAGCTGCATTGAGAATTCAACAGTAATTGAGATCATTAATGTTAGCTAGCTATTAATTGCCTGCACTAGCATGTGGAATTAATGTGGTTCATTCACGGTATGTTGCATGAATGTAAGCAGCTTGTACTGTATGTGAATCCTGTGGTACGTAAGTAATCGCTATGTGGAAAGCAAACTAGCACTAGACTAGCATCTGCTATAAAAAATAGAAGATGAAGTGAAAGTAGCATATGCTGTACGTCATGGTTCTAAAATTCCTAGTGTGAACGTCTTACATTGTTAAAGACGCGGTACGCAGTGCACCCGGCTGTGATTAGCAATTTAACCAGATGATGTCAGATGTAGAGACTTGCCGTCTTTTCAACCAAAAAAAATCCATGATTAATTAAAGCACAAATGTGGATAAGACGATAAAAATCACTACTTTTCTCCCACTTACATCATTCAATAGGGACTGAATAGAAAACTCCAGAGCACACTGTTCCAATTAGCAAATGTGTTTGTGTATAATGCTAACTGTGTACAACTAATCTAACCACATTGAACCTAATCCCTTCAATCCTCTATTTCCAGGAGAACGCCTGCTCCCAATTACCGAGAGACAGGAAATGAAGTCTCGAGGTTCTTCTCACCTGATGAGCAACACATCGGATTTAAAAAAAAGATGGATATATATATGAGTGTGTGTAAATAGCTAACACAAAACTTTACCACTGGGAAAGATTCATGTCTGATGGTGACTGGAGTGCGTTTGGCATTAATTTATTTGACACACGAGGGAGATATGAGAGTATTTTAGAGAATGTGTGTGTAGCATGTGATTAACTTTCATCACTGGTCTATACAGTAGGATAGGATTAGTAGGATAAGACTGTGAATCTTCTAATTCCATAAAACAGAGCTGTTTTGTTCTTGCTTGGGGTGTTTAGTACTGTTTTCTGGCCACAAGCTTCAGGATCTTAAAAGGTCATAATCTGATTTGCAAAGCAACCAGTATTGTGCATGAACCTCTTCACCCATCTCATGGATTATTTACTCTTTTGCCATCTGGGAGAAGATAAAAGTCTTCCATGCTACCACCACTACCAGTCTCTGCAACCATTTCTTCCCCCAAGGCTCTTTAATTACTCTTCTGCCTCGCATAGGGGAGGTCAAACACCTCAGCTGGTACAACTGCACCAGACTGGCGTATTTATAACCCAACAATTATTTCACACAGTTGTGTTTCATGAAGGTCCTGGACTCTTCCAAACAAGTTTTTCTTAAAAAAAAAAAAAAGGAAAAAAAGAAAAGAAAACCATCATGACACGTTGCAGTTTTCTGGAGTCAGTGGACCTCACAGAATCCTGTACTCGGTTCTGTTCAATGCAGTTAGCTGCAAGTAAACAAGATAATAACACACTTGCCTCCAGGCTACAAAAAAAAAGTCTATGGGTGGTCATCTGCCACGTCAATCAAATTCAATCCTGTAAAAGCAGGTGCCCCAGGACCATGCTTATTGATGAAACGTTCCGATCTAACATCTGATGGAACTTGCAACCATGCCCAATGTAGATTTCTGTCTATGGCATTTAGGAGATTCTTTTATCCACAATAACTTGGTTATCTTATTTATACAGCTGAGCAGTTGAAGGTTAAGAGCCTTGATCAAGGCCTCAGGAGAAGCTTGTCTGTGTTGGGATTTAAACTGACTATCTTTTAATAAATCCAACGTCCAACTGAGCGATCATTAAGTCTGGTAAATCTGTCCAACTTGCAATCACAGTATGGCGGAACCCAACCTTCACTATATTGGCAAAGGTTTACGGACACCTGGTCATAAGTACGGTATGTTCTTTTTTGAGCATCGCTTTGCTAACACCCTTATAGCTGAATCAATCTTTACAAATCTGTGTACATAAATTATACATTTACATTAAAGTTGTGTCCAGCAAAATTGCCATCTTTTCACCCTTTTAATCCTGATCTCATGAGATCCTCCTCGTATTTCTCGTCAGAACTCGAGTAGATACCATTGGTGGACGAAGTACAAATTATGAGTTGAGATTTGACCAGGTAGAGATGGACACTGAGTGCATCTCTACTGCGTGTTTGACCAGTTTTTATCCTTATAAATATAAAGGAATTTTACAAAATTTAGTTGATTAAAAATTACAATATTTGACATTAAAATGTAGTTAAGTAAAATTTTTCCCAAATGGAAATACTCCAGTAAAAAAAGATCTACTTAAGTACAGTAACGAATTCAATTCACTTAACGTGAACGTAGTACAGTAGGAACCATACCGACGTGACTATTGCTATAATATAAATCTGGCAACTCTGATCGTCCAATCAAATCCATGGACCAGATGTTATAAACGGTCATTCGGTAACAACCAGATGACAACTAAACCCTCTCGAGGTTTCATGAAATCTCAGGGAGTTTTTCCTTGCCGTAGTCACGTAGTGAAAATAAAAAATAATGCGTAAGTGAGACCGCCCTCTAGTGGAAAGTCCCCATAGTGTTATTTGTAAATGCAAAAATAAATATATTGCATAAAAAAAAAATAATAATAATTGCTTTGTGGGGAAACAGCAGCAAAACTGAAGTTTAATTGCTGTATTGAAATTGTTTTTCTTTTCATCTCCTCTCCGAGTTTAATAGGATTTGTCTGGGGTGTTTGTGTGTGTTTAGATTTCTCGCTTTTTCTCTCTCTCTATTTTACCACCGAAGCAGGAAATGATTGCAAAGGAACACCTATTAGATGCAAGCGTTATTTTATTTATTTATTTTTTTTGCCCGAGCTGTACAGTAACCCGGGCTGATGAGCCAATTTCTTTATTCCCTTTTCAAAAGCAGTGCGTTGAGAGTCGGCTGCAAATTGGCCCATCTAGCTCAGATGAATACAAAACGAGGCTGGTGTTGAATACCAAAATAACAGACATTAGCGCAGTGCGTGCTTTTTTTTTCTCCCGTCGAGACGCAACATGTAAGTAAAAAGACGACTAGGGGGGGAAAATAAATAAATTTAAAAAAGTCGATCCTGAAGGCGAACAAGCGAACGAACGCCGTTCTGAAAGCATTAGCAGGCTGGAAAGGATTGCAATAACATGAGTCATACTCTGTAACTTCACACGTGTCAAGAAGATTTCATTATATATTTATTTCTTTTATTTATTTATTTATATACTTATTAATTTTTTCCCCCCAGACGCTTGCCGAGCCCATGGGGTCAGTCTGACGCCTGGTGAAGACCTGCACGGTAAAAGACGTCGCGATCGAGAAATAGGACTCGCGAGGTGACGGGAGACGATGCGCGTCTGCGACACGTGTCAGACTGCATACGGCGTCCCGGATCACGTCGATGTGACTGCAATAAATAGAACGTACGTCTGCCTGAACGATGTCCCCCGGCATTAAGCGGTTACAAGCTGAAACTGTTTGTTAGAATACGGAGAAAAACGCGAGAGACGTGGAGTGAAAGAGTTGATGGATGGAGAAGAGAGGTGTGATGGAAATGAAACTGCAAGATGGGGAAAAAAAAAAAAAAGAGTAGAAATCTTGAATAACGAGGAAAGAAAAAACAAATGCAGCCAAAAGTATTGGAACACCGATTTTTCCAGCCATGTGTGATTCTTTCCCAAACTGTTACCACAAATCTGGAGGCACACAAATGTACAGGACGTGAACTAGAAGACCCAAACCCCAAAGCCGGCTCCATAAAGTTGTGTTTACATGGAAAAGCAAAAGATCTCCTACTAAAGAGCTCCAACCCTGTGGAACAGGATGAATGTGAACATCAGTACCCGACTTTATTAACAGTCTTGTGGCTGAATGATGACAAATCTCCACAAAATCTAGTGGAACATCTTCCCAGAAGAGTGGAGCTCATTATGTAGAAGAGCAAATGGAAACTTTTGACTGTATAGTACATATGATGGGGGGAGTGAGTTAGTGAGAGAGAAAGAGAGAGAGGGGGGGGGGGGGTGAGAGGGTTTTTTTAAGGTTAAGGGACGGAGAAAGTGGCATTGAACGAGTAGAGAGAGAAGGACAGCGTGGTAATGAGAGCGAGAACGAGAAAGTGGGTGAGAGTGAAATAGACAAAAGTACAAAAAGGAGAAAGCAGCAAGACAGAGGAGGAGGCGAGAGAGAGAGAGCATGGAAGGGAGTTAAAAGAATGTGTGTGATGAAGAGTAAGGTAAAGCAAGGTGTGTGTGTGTGTGTGTGTGTGTGTGTGTGTGTGTGTGTGTGTGTGTGTGTGTGTGAAATAGACAGGAAAAAAAGGTTTAAAAAGAACTAGAGACTTTGGACAAGTTCAAGTGTGTGAGGAAGAAAAATAAAAGACAGAAAATAGAAAAGGGAAAAAACAAACGTTAAAAGAAAAAGAGAACGAACAACATGATGACAAAGTGAGAGAAGTTGAGAAGCTGTGTGCGGGTGTGTGTGTGTGTGTGTGTGTGAGAGAGAGAGAGAGAGAGAGAGAGGTGGAAAAGAGGGCGAAATGGTAGACGGAAGAGAAGGAATGAACGACATGACAAAGTGAGAGATGCTGAGAGAGTGTTTGTATGTGAAAGCATAAGAGAGAGAAAGCAAAAATGAAAGAAAGAGAGAAGAAGGGAAAGAATTGTGGAACAGAGTGAGAAATGGTAGAAGGAGTGCAGGAGTGTTTGTGTGTGAAATGAGTTAGAGAGATAGAGAGAAAAGTTAAAAGACAGAATGAACGTATGAATGAAAGAAATGTGTCATGTTCTCATCACTGACTCCCTCTGTCTCATCCACATCAACCCCAGACTTCTTACTGTCTTCTGTCCTGCTCATTGTGAGCTTCAGAAACTAGTCTACGTGTGTGGTGTGTGAGAGACAGGAAATGATCCACCAGTGGATTGAAGAAGCTGCACAATGACAGGAAACAGGTTGATGTGCTGAAAACGGCGCAATGAGAAGAGAAAATATTGATCATGTCACCAAACAGATTCAAACTAAAGTAACGAGTCTGATGTGAACATGTAAGAAGTAGAAAGTGCAGATTTTTGTGTAAAACAAATAAGTAAAAAGTCCAAAAATAAATAGTGAAGTAAAAGATTTATATTAAAATTGATATCATAAAAATCTACTAAGTACAGTAACAAAGTATTTGTACTTTATTACTTCCTACTTCTGGTATGCGTGTGTGTGCGCATGTGTATGCGTGTGTGTGTGCGTGTGTGTGCGTGTGTGCATGTGTGTGTGTGTGTGTGTGTGTGTGTGCACGTGTATGCGTGTGTGTGTGTGCGCGTGTGTGCACGTGTATGCGTGTGTGTATGTGTGTGTGGGCATGTATGCGTGTGTGCGCGTGTGTAAATTGCTCTCGGATGTGTAAAATGAAAGTGAGCAGCCACAGGTGCAGTAGGTGAGCGTGATCAGCGCTGTAATGTGCGTCTGGACCTCACCTGTGGCGGAAAGGTCAATGTAATAAATCAGCTGAGCTCAGCATGAGAAAGAGAGCGAGCAAGCAAACGAGAGAGAGAGAGAGAGAGAGAGAGAGAGAGAGAGAGAGAGAGAGTGAGAGAGAGAGAGAGAGAGAGAGGGATCATCCTGCACTTGTGTAAACAAGGCCCTATAAATAAATGATCATTATGGTCTGATCAGCAGCACAAGGGCGTTTTTGCCTTCAAAATCTCTCTCTCTCTCTCTCTCTCTCTCTCTCTCTCTCTCTCTCTCTCTCCCCCCCAACTCTCTCCATCTCTCTCCCTCTCTCTCCGTCTCTCTCTCTCTCTCTCTCTCTCTCTCTCCATCTCTGTCTCTCCCCCTCTCTCTCTCCCTCTCTCTCTCCCTCACTATCTCTCCCCCTCTCTCTCTCTCTCTCCGTCTCTCCCCCTCTCTCTATCTATCTGTCTAAAGGTGATGTAGGAGTCATGCATAATGCATGATAATGGAATTGCTCGGGATCCGAGCATGCTGTGTGTGTGTGTGTGTGTGTGTGTGTGTGTGTGTGTGTGTGTGTGTGTGTGTGTGTGACCTAGTGATCACGCATCATAACTTCATTTCCTGATGTAAAACATTATCCATCCATCCATCCATCCATCCATCCATCCATCCATCCATCCATCCATCCATCCCTATCCAATGATGACATTATTCAATTGAACAAATTTGCTGAAGAAGAAAGAAAGAACGATCTGCAAATCTGCTCTCGCTCCGTCTCTTGCTTGGTCTCTGTTTTCCTCCGTCTCTTGTTCTCACTCTATTTTGCTGTATCTCACTTTCACTTTGTCTTTCATTTTTGCTTTCTATCATTCTCTTCTGGTCTCTCTTCCTTACTTGCTCTGTCTCTCGTTCAGTCTCTCATTGTTGTTTCCTCTCGTTCTTGTTCCGTCTGTCTTTCTTGCTCTTTCTTTGTCTCTCCTTCTTGCTTTGTCTCTTGTTCTTGTAGAGTGAAAATGAGAATGAGCGACTCGTTCTGCATACTGTATTATTACTGCATTATAAGAACAGTCACTCATCACTTCATCCCTACCTGTTACACACACACACACACACACACACACACACACTATTCTCCTTCTTACTGTCTTTCTTTCTCGTTCTTGTTTTGTCTATCTATGTTCTCTCCCTGTCTCTCGTTCTCTCTCTCTCTTTCTCTCTCTCTCTTCTTCTCAGTGTTGCTCTGTCTCTAATTTTCACTCTCTCTTTCTTGCTCTCTCTCTCTCTCTCTCTCTCTCTCTCTCTCTCGTTCTGTCACTTATTCTGTCTTGATCTTGCTTTTTCTTTTCTTTATCTCTTATTCTCTCTCTCTTGAGCTCCATCGCTCCCTTTCTTTCTTTATCCCTTTTTTCCCCCCATCCCCCCTGATCATCGGGGTAACACCACACTGCATTAAAAACCGAGGGTGTAAACTTGACAACCGGTTCATGTGTGTAAACGTCGGTAGTGTAAAAAAAGATTCAGAGCAGCACAAAAAAAAAATTATTATCACAAAGATTATGCAAGGTGTTCATAACTGTACGACCTGAGCTGCATGTATATATTTACACACCCACACACACCCACAGGTGTGCAGGTATAGAGAACGCGCTGCAGTAGTTAGCAGTTCTGCCTACACACGTGATGTGTGAAGCGTGTGAAGCAGAGAACAACCCAGACGTCAGAATCCAGACAGTTTGTGTGCGTCTCCTGTAAACAGACCTCGGGTCGAAGCTGTTATCCAGCCACTACACGGAGAACAACACTGAGTAACGAGCAGGAATGTGAAACTTCTCACTGTATCCTGAGGCTAATTCTCGATACACTCGTAAAGCTCACGCTACGCGGTACAGCCAAAAGGATCAGCACACACTCATGGACACTTGAGCATAAAAAAAAAAGTTTGTGGCTTTTTGAAATGTTTTATTTCACATTTAATAATATTTCACATATAATATTATACCATGTGTAATATACCATCGAACCCTGTGTGAGATCACATCATGTGCAATATGTTTTTAGTTCCCCAGCACCTTTTAGTACTTTTGAATAGATTTATATAGAATAATATATATATATAATTCTTTTTTTTTTTTTTTAAGCAGTCTCTGGCAAAATAATTTCCTTCTGAAATAATAAAGTTCCATCTTATCGTATTGTATTTTACCGCATCTTATTATCATATTGTATGTATATTGTATCTTATCCTATTGCATTATATTGTCTCATATCTTATAGTATCGTTTCTTATATCGTATTTTATCTTATCATATCTTACTGCATCATATCGAATCTTATTGTATCGTATCTTATTCTGTTTTATCGTATCGTATCGCATCATTTCTTATCTTTTTATATACTGTATATACATATATATATATATATATATATATATATATATATATAAAATCATTTTATTGTATTGTATCTTATTGCAATGTATCGTTTTGCATAATATTGTATCTTTTTGTATTATATCTTATTGTATCGCATATAATTGTATCACATCACATCGTATCTTATCATATTGTTTCATATTGTATAATATCTTATTGTATCTATCTTCTCGTCTCGTCTCGTCTCGTCTCTCATCATATTGTATCATATGTTTTCGTATCTTCCTGTATCGTATCTAGATTCTGTTTGCTGTTATAAGCTTCACTCTTCTGGTAGGATGTCCCACTAGATTTTGTTGAGATTTGTGCTTATACAGCCACAAGGGTGTAAAGTCCAATCAGGTGATGTGAGAAGGCCTGAGGTGTGTTCACATTCATCCTAAAGGCGTTCAATAGGGTTTGAGCTCTATAGCAGGAGAGCTTCCACTTCTACCTCACCAGGAAAGCAGATCTTCATGGAGCTGGATTTGGGCATTGCATCGTGCTGGAACAATTTTAGGTCTTCTAGTTTAAAAAAAGGGAAAGTCATGCCACCGCATCGAAAAACATTCTAAATATCACCAGTGACTGGAAATGTTGGGTGTCCCAATACTTTAGTCCCTGCAGTGTACAATTGCATGGCTGCGACTCTAAACACAACGCATTGCTCGTAGCATGGGTCGATATTCAACACCGTTTTTACCAGTATCATATCAAGGTTTTCATTTGGGTGAATGGAGAACGTTTTTTCATCCATACTTCACATCTCCAGCCTGCATTTCTACGTCATCATTCGTCTCTCTAACTAGAATGAAGTTGGGCCGCTTTTTTAAAAAGGGTCAGGCTCTTTTCTGACCTGGTGTCAGCTGGAAAAGGTCGTTGAAGCTCCATCGCTGTCAGACAGTCTGGAGGTGTTTTATCTGCCAGAGGGCTTTAAGTGAGAGGAAAGCAGAAAAAAAAAAAAGAAAACCCTGTGGCTGTCGAGAGAACTTGCGGATGCAGTTATATGTTATTCCTTTTGTTTTGCTCTTCTTCACAATGATTATCAAAATGAAACAAAAAAGTAATTGTCACGCGGTTCTGCGTCTCGTAGCGAGCGCTCGGCGCTGAGAGTGAGCACAATGTGCAATCATTCGCAATTCAAGAGTGATTTAGTGCACATTTCCTCCAGAGCCTCTCCAAGTTAAACAGCATTTGGCGAGCGCACAATGAGCAGGAATTATCGCCGCTAAATACCGCCGCATTCGGGCTGTTTACAGAATCCTGTAAGCAGATGTTTCCCGGCAATGTGAGCAAAGAGGGGCCCGTGCAGGAGGTTCTGGGTTCGGCTAATCTTCAGCCTGCTGCGGAATTTCTTTCTAAAAATCACAAATGTACAGCTGATTGAACCAACAATAGAGCAAAGTCATGTACCACTGCTGTGATGCTTGTCTCAGATCCATCCATTCATCCATTCCTTCCTTTATCTGAATTATCTGATGATATTAAGCAGCACAGGTCACTGAATCTCATAGATTTAAAGCTTTTCTATCTGTCTGTTTGTCCATCTCTCTAATTATAACCATCCATCCATCTAGTTATCCATCCATCCATATATCTATCCATCCAATAAATAAATAAAACATAAAATGCCTTTGCAATATGCATCAGCTGGTTTTAAAATAATTAGGGAACAATCATAAAATGCAACAAATAACATTATATATTTTGTTTCTTTGTTTTTTTATTGAATTATTTCTCATCCCTTAGACTTTTCTTTGAATAGACAGACAGACAGACAGACAGACAGAAACTAACCAAACATGGACTGAAGGTCAAACTATGACCTCTGACCACAATGCAGTTCATTAAGCCTACAAATTTCATCACCACCACCAAGATCAAGATCTCCCCAAAAAAAAAAAACTCCGAATAAAAGCAGCAGGAGAGAAATCTGGGCCAATGTGGATATTCAGAAATCTACAAAGTGGAGAAATGAAATGTCTTTAATGCGACATAACTGATTTTTTTTTTTATTTCCACTTCAATTAAACGCTCTTGTCGTCGTGGAAGCGCAGACTCACGTGTTTGACAGATGTAATATTGAGAAATAATGAACAGGAATATTAAACTCTCATCTCGGAGGCTTTACAGGACGTCAGAGCAACATTTCAGCTGTAAGCCGGCGGTTTTGGGGCGTGAGCCTCGACCGCTGGGTAAAAACCTCCCCTTTAATAAATGCTACACCTGATTAGAATGGTAACACGTGTTTCTCAGCAGAGGCGAAATATGTGTTTACTTCATTAATTAAAAAAAACAAACAAAAAAAACTGAAGTAAACAAGTGAATGCCACACAAAGAAGAGATGCTGAAACATAGCCTTTCCAAGCAGAACCCAGTTTATTAGAATTGAGACACACCTTCAGTACAGAAACCATAATTACAGGAGGCCCAACCTCCAGACACTCTTCCCTCATTCCTGTGTGATCACGTAGACCAGCATCAGCATAATCACATCTGGGAAAGGTGTGGCTGAGTGGTTAAGATGTTGGACTTCTGTCCAGAAAGTCATTAGTTTAAATCCCAACACCACCAACATGCCATTGTGCAAGGCACTTAACCCTCAACTACTCAGTTGTATGGAAAATATTCTGGCATCTGCCAAATGCAATAAATGTAAATGTAAAATGAGATGATAAAGTGTGGACCTGGTAAAGTGGTGCCAAGCTCTCCCAAAGGAGATGATCTCAAGATGAAGAATGAGCATTGATAAGACAGAAGTGCAAAACATTAGCTTCAGGTTCCAGTTTTACTGAGGTCCTCACCTGGACTCACAAAAATGGTTAAGAACTCACATCAGCATCTAAACCTCTTCAAGATGCTGACCAAAGCCAAATCTTCAGAAGCTTCTATAAGTGTGCTATCAAGAGTGTCTTTACCAGCTCCACCAGTGGCACCTGCACATCTATACTTGTTTCTTAATAAAAATAGGCTTTACTCTGCAAATGTAAGAAGGTGTGTGTGGGTGTCACTGATATATCAAGAGGACAACATATTGCCAGGGTGGTTACAAGACGGTTGAAAACAATTTGCGAAAACAGTAGTAGGACAAAATCTGTACTTGTGGTCCGAGAATGCTATGCAGCTCCTCTTCGTGGTTGTGCTGAATAATGAAAAAGACTCGGAAAAAGACAGAATGAGAGTCCAGCATTCTTTCAAAACAACGTGTATCGACTAGGAGCATGAAAGAACAGACAGAAAGACTAAAGTGCTGCCGCATTATATTATTTTATTAGGAATAAAACAAGGGTTAACTCCCACTGCAACACTGTCGTCATTCAATATACCAGTAAAATGTCACTATGCATCTTTCCACCATTGTTTATTGTTGCACTACTGTATATTCCACTTATATTTATTCCGTACATACTGACATTCATATGTATATAATGTTATTTGAGCATGTTATCTTATGTCTTATACTTATACTGTATATTATTATATATACACTATATCTCATTACCCACTGCCCTTCTGTACATTAATCACTTTCACCCCTGTACATTTAAACTCATAGTCATTTAACATACTGCTATTTATTGTAAATAGGCCACTAATGCACTTCAGGTTGGACGCAAATTGCATTTCATTGGCTCTGTACATCTACTTTGCACAATGCACATTAAAATTGAATCTAATCTAATCTTAAATAAACTCTAGGTGACGCATTCCAATCACAATCGACTATTCACACCTGAACTCCTTCCAGCCAATCACAATTTACTATTTAGACCTGAACACCTTTTAGCCAATCACAGTCCAGCGCTCACGCCTGAACTCCTTCCAGCCAATCACAATCGCCTATTTACACCTGAGCTCCTTTCAGCCAATCACATTCCTATATTCACACATGAACTCCTTCCAGCCAATCACAATTTACTATTTAGACCTGAACACCTTTTAGCCAATAACAGTCCAGCGTTCACGCCGGAACTCCTTCCAGCCAATCACAATCCACACCTAAACCCCTTTCAGTTAATTACAATCCACTATTCACACCTAAACACCTTTTAGCCAATCACAATCCTGCATTCACACCTAAACTCCTTACAGCCAATCACAATCGGGTATTTACTTTCACAAGGGGATAATTAAAAACTACTCAGGGTTTGATTACAGAGTAAATTTGAATTGAATTGTTAATCCTAAGGAATAACCTGCAGCTCGTTCTGGATGTTCAGAAGGAAATGAATAAATATGATCCTCTCTGAAGTCTTTTTAAACGTCTCCTGAACATCATAAAGAACACAAGCTGGGTCAGATCTTCCCCCTGCTGTAGTTCTAACCACACTGTTCGCTCACCTTCCTGGAAACCTAAATGACGATGAACGAACGAAACATTTACATTCTGTCATGATGTATTACACCAGACTGACCACAGGCCCACTGGCCATGTGGACCAAATGAAACAAACAGACGTCTCAAAGTGAGCAGATTCTCGTAATGGGAAAAAGAGATTTTATGACATCTGCCGTCAATCTCGAGACTCGTATCTGCCCCGGGGGCATCTCGCCCAACTCAGAGGCAGCAGTACCCATTTGGCCAGTGAGGGATAAAAAAAGGGAAATTTTTGTGCCAAGTAGGGCTAGTAAACTGGAGTGAAAGATGGAGAGAGAGACAGAAAGAGACATTAAGATGGGGAAAGAAAGCCTGGATTTACCAACTGAGAAAACAAAGACTGAAAGACAGGAAAAGATCATACAGACAGAGAGCTAGGACAGACAGACAGAGACAGACATACAGTGAGGAAAATAAGTAAACACCCTGCTATTTTGCAAGTTCTCCCACTAAGAAATCATGAAGGGGTCTGAAATTGTCATTGTAGGTGCATGTCCACTGTCAGAGACATAATCTAAAAAAAAAAAAAATCCAGAAATCACAATATATGATTTTTAAACTATTTATTTGTATGATACAGCTGCAAATAAGTATTTGAACACCTGTCTATCAGCTAGAATTCTGACCCTCAAAGACCTCTTAGTCTGCCTTTAAAACGTCCACCTCCACTACATTTATTATCCTAAATTAGATGCACCTGTTTGAGGTCGTTAGCTGACTAAAGACACCTGTCCACCCCATACAATCAGTAAAAATCCAACTACTAACATTTCCAAGACCAAAGAGCTGTCCAAAGACACTAGAGACAAAATTGTACACCTCCACAAGGCTGGAAAGGGCTACGGGGAAATTGCCAAGCAGCTTGGTGAAAAAAGGTCCACTGTTGGAGCAATCATTGGAAAATGGAAGAAGCTAAACATGACTGTCAATCTCCCTCGGACTGGGGCTCCATGCAAGATCTCACCTCGTGGGGTTTTAATGATCCTAATTAAGGTGAGAAATCAGTCCAGAACTACACGGGAGGAGCTGGTCAATGACCTGAAAAGAGCTGGGACCACCGTTTCCAAGGTTACTGTTGGTAATACACTAAGACGTCATGGTTTGAAATCATGCATGGCATTGAAGGTTCCCCTGCTTAAACCAGCACATGTCCAGGCACGTCTTAAGTGTGCCAATGACCATTTGGATGATCCAGAGGAGTCATGGGAGAAAGTCATGTGGTCAAATGAGACCAAAATAGAACTATTGGGTCATAATTCCACTAAATGTGTTTGGATGAAGAAGAATGATGAGTACCATCCCAAGAACACCATCCCTACTGTGAAGCATGGGGGTGGTAGCATCATGCTTTGGGGGTGTTTTTCTGCACATGGGACAGGGCGACTGCACTGTATTATGGAGAGGATGACCGGGGCCATGTATTGCGAGATTTTGGGGAACAACCTCCTTCCCTCAGGTAGAGCATTGAAGATGGGTTGAGGCTGGGTCTTTCAACATGACAATGACCCGAAGCACACAGGCAGGATAACCAAGGAGTGGCTCTGTAAGAAGCATATCAAGGTTCTGGCGTGGCCTAGCCAGTCTCCAGACCTAAACCCAATAGAGAATCTTTGGAGGGAGCTCAAACTCCGTGTTTCTCAGCAACAGGCCAGAAACCTGACTGATCTAGAGAAGATCTGTGTGGAGGAGTGGGCCAAAATCCCTCCTGCAGTGTGTGCAAAGCTGGTGAAAAACTACAGGAAACGTTTGACCTCTGTAATTGCAAACAAAGGCTACTGTACCAAATATTAACATTGACTTTCTCAGGTGTCCAAATAGTTATTTGCAGCTGCATCATACAAATAAATAGTTTAAAAATCATACATTGTGATTTCTGGATTTTTTTTTTAGATTATGTCTCTCACAGTGGACATACACCTACGATGACAATTTCAGACCCCTCCATGATTTCTAAGTGGGAGAACTTGCAAAAGAGCAGCGTGTTCAAATACTTATTTTCCTCACTGTATATGCAGAAAGAAAAATAAAAAGAATGAGAGACAGACAAACTGATAGTCTGATAACGAGAAAGACAAAAGATAGAGGCAGTGAAAAAAAAAGTGTGAGAGATGGAGACAAAGAAACCAGACAGAGACAGATAAACATATAGGAAGAGGAAGAAAGAGAGAAACATAAAAGAAAACATGGGAAAGACAGAAACAGAAGAAGAAATGGAGAGAGACAAATAAGAAAGACAACGTTAGGAAGAGAAAAATCAAGAAAGATGTATAAAAGGGGCGACAAGAAAAACAGATATCAGACAAAAAGAGAAATAAAGAGAGAGAGAGAGAGAGAGAGAGAGAGAGAGAGAGAGAGAGAGAGAGAGAGCAGACTCAGGCAAAGCTATAAACAATTAAGGAAACAAAAATAGAGACATAACAGACAGGGACAAACAAGTGACAGATATTTGTAGAGGCAGACAGTGTGTGTGTGTGTGTGTGTGTGTGTGTACATACATACATACACACACACACATATTATATATATGTGTGTGTGTGTGTACATACATACATACACACACACACATATTATATATATATAGGGAGAGAGAGAGAGAGAGAGAGAGAGAGAGAGAGAGGGAGAGAAAGAAAGCCAAAAACAAAAACAAAATGAGAAAGAAAGACAGGGGATGGAGGGAGAAAAAAAAGACACAGACAGACAGAAGAAGAAGAGGAAGAATTGGGAACAGATGCTCAGTCTGGTG
Source organism: Silurus lanzhouensis (assembly GCA_039877035.1). Lineage (NCBI taxonomy): Eukaryota > Metazoa > Chordata > Actinopteri > Siluriformes > Siluridae > Silurus > Silurus lanzhouensis. The sequence continues at coordinate 175,487 of JBCEWE010000025.1, forward strand.
TAAATAAAAATAAGGAGAGAAAAATAAAGAAATAAGGAGGCAAGAAAAGAGACAGGCACGATGGCAGACATGCAGATGAAAAAACAAAAAGAAAGAGAGAGATAGTAGATGGACAGAGATACACATAAAGACAAGAGACGGACAAAGTGTGTGTGTGAGAGAAAGACGGATAGACAAAGGGAGAGACAAAAAGAGAAAGGAAAAACAGGGGAGGACAATAAGAGAAAAACCCAGACAAACAGCAGAAGAAGAGGAAGAAGAAAAAGAAAGAGCAGATGCTCGATGTGGAGTAAATACAATAGAGAAGAATTAACTAGAAAACGACAGGCATGCAGGTAAAAAGACAAAAAAAGAAACAGAGAGATAATGTAGATGGACAGAGGGACAAAACAGACAGAGATACACAAAGACAAAGAGACAGATTAGAAGAGATTGATATGACACATGGTGTCCCAACTGCTAATACACACTCCTCTACACTTACTCAAACACACACACACACACACACACACCACCCTCACAAAGTGTCCCACCTGCTAACACACACTCCTCTACACTCACACACACACACCACCCGCACAACGTGTCCCAACCGCTAACACACACTCCTCTACACTCACACACACATTCACACACCATGTCCCAACCGCTAACGCACACTCCTCTACACTCACACACACACACCACCCGCACAAAATGTCCCAACTGCTAACACACACTTCTCTACACTCACACACACACACCACCCGCACAACGTGTCTCAACCGCTAACACACACACTCCTCTACACTCACACACACATTCACACACACCACCCGCACACTATGTCCCAACCGCTAACACACACTCCTCTACACACACACACACAACCCGCACAACGTGTCCCAACCGCTAACGCACACTCCTCTACACTCACACACACACTCACACACACACCATGTCCCAACCGCTAACACACACTCCTCTACACTCACACACACACACACCACCCGCACAAAGTGTCCCAACTGCTAACACACACTCCTCTACACTCACACACACACACACACTACCCACACAACGTGTCCCAACCGCTAACGCACACTCCTCTACACTCACACACACTCACACACACCACCCGCACACCGTGTCCCAATCACTAACACACACTCCTCTACACTCTCACACACACACACACAAACACACACACACACACACACACACACACACACACACACACACACACACACACACACAGAGAGAGAGACAGAGAGAGACAGAGGGAGACAGAAAGAGACACAGAGAGAGACAGAGAGAGAGAGAGAGAGAGAGAGAGAGAGAGAAAGACAGACAGAGAGAGAGAAAGAGAGACACATAAAGAGAGAGAGAGAAAGAGAGACAGACAGAGGGAGACAGAGAGAGAGAAAAAGAGAGAGAGAGAGAAAGACAGACAGAGAGAGAGAGAAAGAGAGACACATAAAGAGAGAGAGAGAGAGAAAGAGACACATAAAGAGAGAGAGAGAGAGAGAAAGAGACACATAAAGAGAGAGAGAGAGAGAGAGAGAGAGAGAGAGAGAGACAAAGACAGACAGAGAGAGAGAGAAAGAGAGACACATAAAGAGAGAGAGAGAGAGAGAGAGAGAGAGAAAAAGAGAGAGAGAGACAAAGACAGACAGACACAGAGAGACACGGACATAAAGAGATCAACTCTGTACTCTGTACTCTCTCTATGTTAATGCCGAGTGTGAACGTCTGCAGCAGCAGTAATATAAAGCAGACAGGAAGCTGTTGTGTTCTTTCATGACGTCACAGTGGCCTGTACAGTAACACTGAGTTTTATGCTCATTTCACCCTGTTTTCATGATTCCGCATCAGGAACTTATCACCCGCACGGCAACTGAGGACACTCTGACACCTGATGTCTCACGTCTCCGTCTTAACTCGCTGCTAAAACAATGGAGGACGCGATCCGGGAAAGAAAATCTCCTAATCCCTTCCCGGTTTCTTCCTCGAAAGGAAAAAAACTTTATAATAAAGAGACGCATCTGCCCACATGCTGCAGAGCAAACACTCCGTACTCCCACCATCATTTTATTTTTCTTTCTCTTGGTTTCTGAAAGCGACAGAACTGATATGATGATGAATTATATTGCACTTTTTTGGACGCGTCATCAATAATTCCCTGACTTGCTGCGGACGTCAAAATCCATTTTGGATTAAATTACGTTTGGGTGTGTGTGTGTGTGTGTGGGGTGTGGGGGGTTGGACATTAAGTAAGGAATAAAAACACTGTCATGCGGTTATAGGAAAATAATCATCCAGACGGTGGTGTGATTGCAGATGAGGTGGAATTACTGTTGCAGCGCTGTTCTAAGTAGATTACTATCCAATAACAATGACGTCGCCACTTATACCAAAAAATACCAAATAAATAAATAAATATATAATATATATTTATATTAAAGGATGACATCATACATATTTATTTATCCATTTATAGTTGAGGAACATCCAAGGAAATAGGTGGAACTTAAATGTTTATTTTAAAAAGTGAATAAAAAAAATATAAAGGACCATAGATTTATTTCTTCTAAAACTCCAGAAGGAGGAGTTCGAAAACAAATTCTTCTAATAATCTACCCACCCACCTACCCACCTACCTACCCACCTACACTAAGGCTGTCAACTGATAAAAATATTTAATCGCAATTTAATTGCACATTTGTATCTGTTCTAAATATACCTTAAATAATCATTTTCAAGTTTTTAAATACTCTAATTAACATGGACAAATATTTGTGCTTTATGCAAATTTATGTTTATTATTAGTTAAACCAAACTCAATGTAGAGCATGAAGACAAAATAATGTTGTAAATGTTTTATTATATAGTAATTATGGGGTAGTGATTATGATGTTTTAAATGACGGAAATCATCAGGACACCAAACGGAACTTTTGCTATGTTTCCACACGGACGGTTTTAATTGCCGGATGTCTTGCATCATGGGGGATTTTGGTGCGTATTCGAGACTCGGCGCAACGGTAAAACAAATGTTTAGCAAATAAAAATAATTTTTCTGTGGAGTTTATTCGTTTTAATATCGGAGTAAAGAAAGGACTTTGTGAATAAATGTGTGTTGCGTTGAAGCTTTTTAATTTCGCTTGTTTTTTATTTATTTAGATTTTTTATAAAACTGGTCAAATGTAACATTTCATTCACAAATTCATGATGTGCTTCTGAAAGCAACAGTGCCAAAGAAAAAACCCTGAAAGGACATGAAGTAACCTGGACTACAACTCGGAACCTGTCCTCAGCCAGGGGACACCAGAAAGTCCAGTCCTCAATCACTTATTTCATTACAGTGTGCTGTAAAGTCCTATGTTGAATGCATTGTGGACCAAAAAAAAAAAAAAGGATCAAATCCGCAGTATGAGCATCAGGGTCTCTTTTTATTTCATAAGAGTTTTAGCTTTTATAAAATGTAAATGCTAAATTAGCTTTAGGTCTATATTATCAAGGTAAAGTAACCCACTGGAAAATAAAGGAGGCTTGAGCATGAGCTATTTATTTATTTCATGAATGAAGATTTAGATCGTACAAAAAAGGTTGTGCCTTTTAGAAAAAGTGCAGTGAAAAATAAATAAATAAACACGACGGAATAAAGACGTTCAGGAATGCGAAACATCACCATTTACACATCTGCAGAGGAACTGTAAACACTTATCAGCTTTTTAATTTTTCTTTATAAAAGTGCACAAAGGTGACCTGAACTACTGCATTCGGGTTTTCCGGCTCTGCTTGCTTTAGCGTCAGAGCCATGTGGTAGGGTAGTGAAATGGTCACTCAGTGGTTCAGACATTGGACTTCTTTCATTTATGGCATCAGTAACAAATTTATCCCAAGCATTTATAAACAATTATATCATTTATACAACTGAGTAGTTGAGGGTTCAAGGCTTTGCTCAAGGGCAGCTTGGTGGTGCTGAGAATTGGACCTTACCTTCAGAAATGGTAGAGGCACTGGTAGCTCAGTGGAAACTTCTGGGTCAGAAGGCCATGAGCTCAAATCCCAGCACCACCAAGCTGCCACTGTGGGGCCCTTGAGCAAAGCCTTTAACCCTCAACTATTCAGTTGTATAAATGATATAATGATGATCGGTGTGCAAAAAAAAAAAAAAAAGTTCCAAACGCTTTTGAGGAACAGTAAGCCGTATATAATGCATCCATTTGCATAAATGACACTGACTGAGCTCTGATGCTGCATCATAGCCCTCTTTTGTTCCTGTGTCACCTTTATACAAACTTAGTAGCAGATTCTTTACCCTCAATAAAAAACACTTCCTGTGACACGGGTTTATCAGGATGAGTGGGGTCGGGAAGGTAGCTGGATGCGTGACACCAGAGTTCCTGTAACTTTATGAACCTTGCACACCAAAAATTGTTTTTAGCAAAATGATCTCCTTTTACAATGAGGATAAAGGCGGCATCTTTGGCTAAGCAGATAAGCCGGGTCTCTGGTCCAACACGCTACCGGGAATCCTGTAAGTCATTGCTCACCAGCTCCTGCTTCTCAGGCAAATGAAAAAAAAAAGCCCTTAATGACGCGTCTGAGATGAGATGAGTGTTGCTGGCTGGGTAAACGCTCCAAGGCCTGAGTAACTACATTTAGAGGGGGATGTGAAAAGCATGCTTGCGTGTGCTGCGGGCTTTTGTCCTCGTTTACCTCAGAAACGCATTAGAGGAGACGATCCCTGCGCCGTACAGACCTACTGCGGCGCTCTGGAAGCTCGCGCCCGGGCTGTTCAGCAGGATCGACCGTGTTTTGGAAGAATAAGATCCATCTTACTTTGGTATGACAGGTTTGTTGATTGCACGATGATGTACGATGCAAGTTACGATAAAAGAAAAGCATTGTTAGCATGTGCTAGTGGTGAACAAATAGATAAAAAAAATTCATGCTTTGGGAACTGTAGGCTAACAACAAGAACTGCACTTACTTGCACAGCTTGCTCGGTCTCACCTTTGAGTCTTTATTTCAGTATCATTCTTGAGAAGACCATGAAAACAGCTTAAGGAAACGGCGTACAAGGAAAACCTCAGCTGCCACGACTCCACAATATTACTTCCTTCGTGGTATAGAACTTTACTACCACGTTGATCAGGACGCCATTTTATTTTCCATTTTTATTTCATCATACGAGGCGGTATCTAAAAGTTTTAAGACTAGTTTTGTAACATGCTACCAGATGGCAGCACGGAGCTGCGCTCACAGTCACAGGGAGCACAAACCTTCATAAGTCAGTGTGGCAAAAAACATTGTGTACATCGGTAACTGTGCAACTGCCGCTATTCTGACCAAGAGTGCACACAGTCAACAACGTGATCTCACTTCTGCACCCACCCTCCTCACCAGATTTGGCTCCTGCGGACTTTATTCTCTTCCCGAAGATGATGCTGTTTTGACACCATTGCCTGAGAAATTGTGCAAGCCCTTTTTGGTTAAAAGATGTGACAACAGCCATCTTTAAAACCCTCTCAGTATGATGTAGGACCACCATTTAGCCTCCATGACCAAATGATTGAATCCCGTATGTCTTTTGTCCACGTTACGCGTTGTAGCCCATACTAGCTATAATGAAGCATGGGGACGAGCATGTCGAATGATTTTTCATCTGTTTGGATATCATTAGACCCAGGCTTACTATTTGGGTGCAGGTTATTTCAGGTGTCAAAAAAACCTCAAGACGTAATTGGCTTTCCGATGTGTCGCATACAATCAACACGTCACGTCTCAGGGGGCGGGAACATTTCCCAAAGCTGGAAGAACACGACACAACACCTTTAGTGCTGGATCAAGTTCTTGAGTTCTCCAATCAATTAGTGAGCCACAAGAGAACTCACGGTGCATAATGAGAGGCTAGCTCCGGGGGAAAGAAAAAAAAAAAAAAGAGCTCATAATAAAAAGCTGATAACTACAGAAATGAAGTGGAGAATGGGTGGAGGGGGAGGGGTTAAAACACGAGAGCCACTTTACCCATGAGCCTCCACAGCTGGAGGTACAATTAGCGTGTCACCACCCGCAGTTTGTCGCATGTGTTAATTGTCTCATGTAGCTGCTGTGACACTGTCTGTGTGCTGAACCTTGACGTCTGACCCCCCCCCATGTTTTTTTTTCTGTTAATTATTTTAGCATTGTCGTTTATTTCAGACAGAAAGACAGCTGGGAGAAGGAGACAGAAAGAAAGCTTTAATGAAGAACTATTAATAAAAGATAACTAAGTGTAAGTTAGCAAGCCTAGCGTCTGATTTTTGACCCCGAGTGTTAGCCGCCAGTTTCAGACTCCCACTGGAAAGCCTGAGGAGGTTCCCGAAGCAGGAACGTGTTTGTTAGGTGTGGGAAAAGTCGAACCAGATCCGATACTTCGCTGATATTTTCAGAAAAAAAAACAGAGGCCATGGAGATAAAGCACTCGGAAGTGTGATAACATACAGGTTTTAAAAGTAAATAAATACCTGTTTAAAAAGGTCACATTCAGAGGAAGAAATGCTGGTCGAAGTGCACAAGTTTCATGGGAGAACAAAAAGAGGAAATAAAGAAACAGTATGCGCTTCACAAAAAGATTCAAATGAATGAAGAATTATTATTAAATTATTTATCAAACAATTGTTGGACAATTTTGCACCATCTTCAGGTTCCATGATGTTTCGAAAACAGCTTTATTTCACTTTGTAAAAAATATAAATACCGTATTTTTCCCACGTTTTGAACCCCGCGGCTTAAACAACGAAGCGGCTAATTTATGGATTTTTCCTGGGTTTTTGCCCGTTTCACAAACTTTAAGCCAAAAAACTGAGCGACATAAAATTAGACCAATTTCTGACCGGAAACAAAAAAAACCCGCACTTCACCTGTGTTCTGAGCGCACGACGATGACAAAAGATAAACTCCCGAGAGAAATACAGTGGTACCTTGACCCAAGAGTTTAATTGGTTCCGTGGACGAGCTCGTATCTCAATTTGCTCGCACATCAAATCAGTTTTCCATATTGAAAATACTTAAAATGGCATTAATCCGTTCCAACCCTCAAAATGACACCCCGTTTTTATGTTTCATGTTATTAAATTGGAAAATACATTTCTAAATAACAAATCTTGTATAAAAACATAATAGAAAGAGAATGTAAAGATATAATAGGGTTTTATTCAGTGTATTTTCCTTGGAGATGAGACGACTTGAGCTAACGAAACCGCCGGTGGGGTGTGTGTGTGTGTGTGTGTGTGTGTGTGGAGGGGGGGTAGAGGCGATAAGAGGAGGCAGAGGAAAAACTCATTTTTTACCATCACTCCTGTACACTACATATCCCTAAACTTTAAAATTTTTACTTTTTCTTTTTTGCTTATCTTAATTTCCGTCACAATCTTCGCTCTCTGGCTTCGCTTCACCATCTAGCAGCAGCATCTCGAGCTCGTACCTCAATTTTTTGCTCGCGTAACAAAGCAATAAAATCGACCGAGTGACCGCTCGTACCTCGGAAAACTCGTACATTAATGCACTCGTAGGTCAAGTTACCACTGTAGTAGTGAACGGAAGAAGGAAGACGGTGAACAACGACTTTCTTGGTCGGCTACTGTTTAGATACAAGCTGTTGTAACGCGTTGAGTCTGGGTGAAGGGAGAGCTCGCTAACTCCAGTTGCAACAGAAATCATATAAGCACAGACAGGTTTCCAAAACTCGTGCTTTTTTATTTTTCTTTGCAACAGCGTTACGGGTTAGTCAAAGAAATTTAGAAATGAGCATCAGAAAATAATAAGGACATATTCCTCGGTCTCCACACACGCAGTAATACCAGCAGAATGCAGTGGCAGGCTATTCCCAAAATACCGCTATGCTCCTAATAGAAGCGCAACATATTGCATTTATAGTCTTTCGTTAAAGCCTGTGTAAAGTTCATTAGTTTCAGTGTAGACAGGCTTATAGACAGGTGCGACTTATTTATGTTAAAAATAAAAATCTTTGTCAAATTCAGTGGGTGCGGCTTATATATGGGTGCGCTTTATAGTCTGGAAATTACGGTATATATATTTATAGTTATAAATTGAACATTTTTTAAATATAATTTAGTTTTCTTACTAAACATGTTTAAACTTGATCTCAAAAATACAATCATGTAACTGCATGTTACTCACTTAATATTGTAGTATGACGTGTTGAATATAATGTAAAGTAATGTAAAATCTACAGGATCTAAAACAAGTCATCAGACCTCCCCCAATTAGTTACCGTATTTTCCAGACTATAAGCCGCTACTTTTTCCCCACGTTTTGAACCCCGCAGCTTATAAAATAAAACAGCTAATTTATGGATTTTTCCTGGGTTTTTCCCGGTTTCACAAGCTTAATGCCGCCAAAACAAACTGAACCCCATAACATTAGACCAATGAAATTGCTGAACGGGTTCAGGTAAACCAATGAAACTCTTTATATTAAATCTCGCTCCCACTGAATCGGGCCGCACCACATCATAAATATGGATGATGTTCCTCTGACGTTTGACCTGCCGCTCACTCGGACTGTCTACAGGAAATGCGAATCATTCTTCACGCTGAAAACAACCGAGCATGAAAACACACTTCACCTGTGTTCTGAGCTGCACGGCATCGGGAGAAAAGCTTCACCGATGGTGATTTTTAAACGCATGACGATGCCAAAAGATAAACTCTCGAGAGAAATTGTTGTGAAAGGAAGGAGGAAGACGGTGAACAATGACTTTCTTGGTAGGCTACTGTTTAGATACAAGCCGTGTAACAGACACTGTGTAAAGTTCATTAGTTTCAGTGTAGACAGGTGTGGCTTATTTATGTTCAAAATAAAAATCTTTGTAAAATTCAGTGGGTGTGGCTTATATTTGGGTGCGTTTTATAGTCCAGAAATTACGGTATTTAGAGTAACAGAAAACAGAGTAACAGTGAAACTCCTCCCTTTATATTTCTAATTGAATAAACGTAGAAGGTCTAATCTCGCCTCTGAACGGAGGATTTAAGTATGAGTTGTAATAGGATCAATGTACGTGAACTCTGAATGATGAATGCAGTTCTGTTTTCTATTACCCTGCACATCAGACCTTTATACGGGCATTTTCCAAAATAACAATACTCGGATAAGATGTTGAATAGCATGTTAAATTTGGTGTAAGGATTGGAATCTTAGATTAGATGTTAGGATTGAGATGTTAGATTAGATGTTAGATTGCAGTGTTACGACTGCGATGTTAGATGGTATGTTAGATGGTATGTTAGAATTAACATCCCAATCCTAACACCCAATCTAACATCTAATCCAACATCTCAATCTAACATCACAGTCCTAACATTTTAATCCAGCATCCCAATCCTAATATCCAATGAAACATCTTAATCCTAAACAGGAAGTAAAGGGGAATTTAATTGAAGATATTTTCAGAGGAAGGAATTTCCACTCTGGAGCCGTTTGCACAAATGATAAATAATGACACAAACTAAAGCAACATATACAAAGATCACAGGCAAACTAGTAGAACCTGGTGCAAGGTGGGGCAGAGCAGGGGAGCAGGGCAGGGAAGGGTGCCAGGGTGGGGCAGGGGAGGGTGCTAGTCTGATGCAGGGTGGGGTAAGAGGGTGGAGTGAGGCACAGCATTAGGGGCAGGGAAGGGTGCCAGGGTGGGGCAGGGGAGGGTGCTAGTCTGATGCAGGGTGGGGTAAGAGGGTGGAGTGAGGCACAGCATTAGGGGCAGGGAAGGGTGCCAGGGTGGAGTGCCAGGGTGGAGTGAAGCACAGCAGGGGGGCAGGGTGGGGCAGGGCAGGGTGTTAGTCTGGGGAAAGGCAGAGTGCCAGGGTGGGGTATTGCAGGGTGGGGTGAGAGGGTGGAGTGGGGCACAGCAGGGTTGTTCTGAAATAAGTGTGTAAAGATTCTGTGCGCGGTATAACATTGTAAGAGGAGAACATTTACTGTCCCTCTCTTGTTGCTTTTGAAAAGCATGTAGTGATCCATAGGAACTTCTCAGAGTGAATCCAAAATGTTAGATGAAGCCACTGCTGAATTTTGTGCTGATAGTTGATCAGTTATTTGACATCCTGGCTGTTCACGTGTCCCACAAAGGAACTATAAATGAGGCAAAACTCACAACATGCACAGGCTCTTATTGCTTCGATTCATGACTCAATAAAAAAGTTGAATGAGTTTGAAAGTGTTTCTAATTTGTTCAAAAGTCATTTCAGAGAGCAGGTCTGAGTCTATTCTAGCTCTAGATCCTAATACTGTGAATAACATAATCCAGGTCAAAATTCATTGCAAACGTTCATCTGCATAAAAAGGGAGACCAGACGCCGATAGAGCGACGCTACCCTTCGCCTTGCTCAGGACTCGCGTCTTTAATTTGATGAGTCCATGTTCCTCCGGTCATCAATATTTACTCAAACTGCAACAACGTATTATTTCACTAATCTGTCTTCTCGAATAATCGATCTTAATCACGCTGACGTTTCACCCAGTCGCTGTAATGGCTCGGATTAAACGCTCTTCTTGCGTCCTTTTCTTTTTTTTTAGATTAATTCTTTATTTAGATTAATTACTGCAGTGCGCAATTCAGGAGATTTATTTCAATTAATTAAAATTCATTAACAAAAATACATTTCTGGATGGCAGCCAGCTTGGGGAGTCCCTGATCATAGACAATAGTGCATTTAAAACACACTCATGTTTCCTTTGAATAGCAAAATGTGTGTGTGTTTGTGTGTGTGTGTGTGTGTGTGTGTGTGTGTGTGTGTGTGTGTGTGTGTGTGTGTGTCAAATAAACATAAAATGCTAAAAACATTTCAAAAACAAGGCCGAGACACCATTACAATACCAAATTATGAGGTTAATAAATCTGCTTGAGGTGGAAATGACGGATTCTGATTGACTGGAAGGAAAGTAAAAGTCTGCAAAAAAAGCTACTTAAGTACAATAACCAATCACATTTACTTCCTTATTGTCGTAATATCCACACATGAAGCAGAATTCTAGATCTATTGAGCTGTATATAAAAAAATAAATAAAAAATAATTATTTATATTATACATACATTATATATATGTATGCTATGTGTGTGTGTGTGTGTGTGTGTGTGTGTGTGTGTGTGTGTGTGTGTGTGTGTGTGTGTGTGTGTGTGTGTATATTCACTCAGATATTTGGAATGCAAACATCAATGCCAGCTTAACCTGGTCAATGCTGGAAAGTGACCATGGTATAAGGTGATAATTCACAGCTAGGTGTGAGGCCACTTCATTATTCATCTCTATTGTAACACACTTGTGTTACAGCAACCTTGTGTGAAAGCGATCCTGTACATACTACTCTCTTTGTCTCTCTGACACACACACACACACACACACACACACACACACACACACACACACACACACACACACACACACATGCTTTTTAAGAGGAATCCTGGCACAAATGTTACAGTAAAAGCAGACATTAGGACTGATTTAAATAAATTATTTGACTTTAACCATTAACAGTGTGGAGAAAAACACTGGAGTGAAAGTAATGTCTTTCAAAACGATGAAAGACGCCCCCACACACAAACACACACACACATGCATAATGAACCTGCACAGATGTGCATACGACTGAACAAACCTCACACACTCATTTATTTATTTATATTTTCCACAATACAAAGAAAAGGGCGAGTTGCCAGCGCACCTGAGCCAGCCGTTTTCACGCGGTTCCCATGGAAACAGCGGACAGGGGTTCGAAAGAGACGCTACCAAATGCGTGGTTTTTCTAAACGACACTTAATTTGATGTAATTGACTTGGCGAGATGGGGTCAGGACGGTGGATAAAGGAAAAGCCCTGGAAACTCTCAAGTGGATGAATAGTCACAGGACAAAAGCGGCTCAGGGTTTGAGTGTCTGTTTACGGGTTTAGCACGTGTTATCGCATGTTCACACGTGTACAGAGGTAAGAGGAGTGCTGCTGAATGCTATTGGGTGCACTGGGTTATGATGAGGAGATCTCCTGGATAAAGCTGACAGGTTTCTATTCTGTAGTATATCCTGATTTCAATGTCGCCTATATACCATATACTGTAATTATATAAATTTAGAGTATATTTCAGAGTATCAATGTACAGATTTACTGTCCTCTAAAAAGAACAACATACAGCCATTATTGTATAAACAACTGCCAACAAATGTAAGTACACCCCAAGTGAACATGTCAAAACTGTGTCCAAAGTGTGAATATTGTGCACCATAGTAATCCAGCACTGCATTCATCCTAGTGGACATGGAATTTACCAGAGCTGCAAAGGTTGTTGTTGGGATCCTCTTCCACTTCTCCATAATGGCATCAAGGAGCTGCTGGATGTTAGACAACTTCTGCTTGAGGACCCCCACATGTGCTAAATAGGGTTCAGGTCTGGAGTCACACTTGGCCACTCAATCACCTTCATCTTCAGCTTTAGCCCTAAAGAGAGGCATCATGTTCTGATTCAGAATGTCACAGTAGATGTTGAATTCAGATCTGCCTGATTCAGCCCAGCATCCTACATCTGGATGGAGTTCTCCTTAATTGCAGACACCTGTGCAGCTCAGGATGGTTCCACATCAACAGCCTAAGAAACCATGAAGTTCCTGAGCAACTCAAGGATGAATTTGGACTGAAATTAATATCAACAGTCTACGACAATGTTTCAGGACCACAGGTTGCATGAACAGCTCCCCATTTATGAATGGTAATGAATGGTGTTGAGGATGAGGATGGGTTCCCTTTTAAGTGTTTCCTCTCAAGGTTTTATTTTCCATCTCAGGGAGGTTTTCTATGCCACAGTCACCACTGGTTTACTAATAAGGAATTAACATAGGTGTGAAGTTCATACATTCCTGAATACTATTTCTGTGTACAACTTTATAACCTCTATCTCTGTAAAGCTCCTTTGGGTCAATGCTTGTTGTTAAATAAAACTGAATTGAATTATATTTCATTTAATCTCTTCATCCTTAAACAAACCAATTCTTTGCTTCAACAATGATGGGAAATCTTTTTTTCTAAAATCTCCTTTAATCCAGAGCCAGAAGACAATGTTTCTATGGTTACACCAAGATACCAACAAGCACCATGGAGAACAAACGACACAATCTACATCACTATAAAAGGGTTTTTCATACACAAAATAAAAAAGGAGAAATATCTTTTATTTTAAGGAGCATTTTGCTTTACATAGATTGTGTCGTCTTCTTCTTTCGGCGTCTCCCATTAGTGGTCGCCACAGCGACATCCATCTCTATACCCCCCTGTCCTCTACATCTGCCTATTTTAAAGAAAACTTACAAAGCTTGTGTAACGAGTACAAAACTAATCAACGGACGACTTTTAGCATATGCTCCATTTAAAATCCCGTTTCCCTTCTACATCAGAGTTAAAGAGGCATTTAGGACACGACGCCGATATCTAGAATAGATCATCTGTGAAATGACTGATACTTCTTTTTTCTTTCTTATTTTTGTTGTTGAGCTGTAATGGAGTCATGACGGAGAGTTTACAACACCACACACTAAACAAACATACATTTATTGGAAAGCTAACTGCTCTGTTGTGGGTAAAATAAAAATAATCCCTATTCTCTTGCTGTTAGAATGAGCTCCACTCTTCTGGGAAGATGTTCCACTAGATTCTGTGGAGGTTTGTGCCACATTAATTCAGACACAAGGGTGTTAGTAAAGTCAGGTAGTGATGTAGGTGAGGAGGTCTAAGGTGCCATCAGCATTCACATTCAATCAGTTCAATAGGTTTAGTGAGGGGGAAATGTCATGCTACAGCATCCACAGACATTCTGTACTATCAAGCCCCCTTTGACTTTGGGCTGGAAATAGTCAGGTGTCCCAGTACATTTGTCCAAACATGGCCAAGGACTACACATCAACAGGAAAACCTGATCCAAGTGTGCATTATTGGTGTAAGAATTATGGACAAGAACATTCTTACCCATCAGCCATTGCACCTCAGTACTAGAGCACCTCCTGATTGATGTTGATTGTATAAAGACTCACCTCAGTACACTCTCAGTCTCACAGCTGTCTCTCCGAATGTGGATCTCTGTTTTGATCAAGTTCTGGTTCTGGTTCTGGTTCTGGTTCTTGGTTCTGGTTCTGGTTCATGTTTTGCGTTCTACATGTGCACATGTAAATAAATATCCCCAAGTTTATCCACATTCTCTTCAGGTACATAGCAGATGCTGGGAGCGAGTGTGTGAAGTGAGATGGGGATTAAATCAGATGCTGAAAAGTTGTGAATGAGAATCAGATGTAGAAAAATCACGTGACAGGGTTCAGTGTGCTGCAGTGGCTGATGGGAAATGGAGTTCCTGTCCATAACCCTGTATATTATAGTGTCTGGTTTAATGAGTTTTTTTTTATATACAATACACACAGATCGTATCTAGATTAAAATAGATTAGAATAGATTAGATTAGATTAGAATTGATTAGATAAGATTAGATTAGAATAGATTAGATTAGATTAGATTAGATTAGATTAGAATAGATTAGATTAAAGCAAATTTGAGTTGTTCATACATGACATGAATATGAACATTGTTGCTTAGAAAAAAAAATTACAAACAAATTAAATAAATTAGTGCTGAAATCCTAATTAAATAAACAAACATAAATGAATAATGTTGAAATGCTAACAAATAAATACATCTTAAATAAATAAATATATTTTATTGATAAAGGGTAAATGAGAAAGAAAGAAAGAAAGAAAGAAACTAACTAACAAAAAAACACACAAACAAAACATTTTAAAACCATAAATAAATGCAATGACAATAAAGTTGTATCTATCTATCTATCTATCTATCTATCTATCTATCTATCTATCTATCTATCTATCTATCTATCTATCTATCTATCTATCTATAAATAAATGTTGACATGTAAATCTTAACAAATAAATCTTTAATAAATAAATTGTAGTAAAGTAGTAAAATAAGAACAGAGAAAAAAAGAGTAAATAGAAAGAAAGAAAGAAAGAAAGAAAGAAAGAAAGAAAGAAAGAAAGAAAGAAAGAAAGAAAGAAAGAAAGAAAGAAATCAACAAATGTTAAAGCCCAAATAAACAAATGGACAAAAATGTTTGAGCAAGAAATAAAAAAATTTAAAAAAGCAAAACAAATAAATAAATAAATAAATTCTGATTCTATAAGTGATGGGTTAAGTTTTATTTTCGATAAGTGTCTGATTTAAAAAAAAAAAAATTCGATTGTAATTTCGATTGTTATTTCAATTACAGCTCTTCTGTACATTATTTTATTCTTTATTATTCCTATTCTACTCTTTAATTCTTCATCCTTTTTGTTTATTAGGTGCAGCGACGTTCAGTGAACCTGCAGGTCAGAATCTGGTCTGCACTGAGAGTAGAAGTGCACTGATTATCTGAGTGTATGTGTTCTGTGATGAGTGTGTGTGTGTGTGTGTGTGTGTGTGTGTGTGTGTGTGTGTGTGTGTGTGTGTGTGTGTGTGTGTGTGTGTGTGTGATGGACAGAAAGAAACACACGTCCTGTGTTTCATGCTCAGAACTTCAAACACTTTTCCAGCTCGAGTCAATCAAAGCTACTGGACTTCGAGTTTTACACCGTGTGTGTGTGTGTGTGTGTGTGTGTGTGTGTGTGTGTGTGTGTGTGTGTGTGTGTGTGTGTGTGTTTTTCTGCAGTATGAGTGAGCTACAAATCATTTTCTCCGACAAGAAGTGCACGCACTTTGATTTACTCCTTCCAGACATGTGTTGGAAAACCAGTCATGGACATGCTGTAGTCCGTGTTCGACTCGGATAAATAAGAAAAGTCATCAGAGTGAGTTTGGGGCATGGCGGCGCTCCCCGAGGCGTCCTGCCAACAAGTCCTGCTGTTATACGTCCATAAAGTGACTCGCTGTACCTTCACCGGAGAAAAAAAAAAAACAGTGATGCTTCAGAACCTTCCCTGATCCCTTCCATTAACCTTGGCTGATGGAAAGCTGAAAAAGGGCGGTGCGGGAACAAATTTGGCGGAGAGGAACGCGATTTTTTTCCTGCTCCTGCTTTATTTTCTGAGACGGAGTGACCAATCAGACGGGCGGCCGAGAGAGCGTCCTGTCAGAGAGCAGCTGACATGCTTCAGCTGAACCGTGAGAGTCTTTTGTTCAGGCGAGCGTGAAATTATCAAACATGACAGCGGAGACGCCAAACATGGCCACGTCCGCACGGAAAACACACACACACACACACACACACACACAGACACACACAGACACACACACACACACACACACACACACACACACACACACACACACACACACACACACACACACACTCGATTGAAGGATTTGAAGCCTGGCTGCTGTTGCCAAAAGTGCTGATGAATGTCTGAATGGAGGAGGGTACGAGAAAAAGAGACTGAGAGAAAATATAGAGAGAATCACAGAAAAAAACAAACAGATAGAGACAGAAACTTCGAGAGACAGATTCAGAAGAAGAAACAGAAGAAGGAGGAGAAGAAGGAGATGTTAGAGAGCCTGAGCTCATTTTATTTGGAAATGAAACTCTGATGTATTTTAAATCAATCTATCTATCTATCTATCTATCTATCTATCTATCTATCTATCTATCTATCTATCTATCTATCTATCTATCTATCTATCTATCTATCTATCTCTCTCTCTCTCTCTCTCTCTCTCTCTCTCTCTTTCTTTCTTTCTTTTTTTTAAGGTGATGTGATGAATGACAGACTCACAGCAGACCAGAAACCTCCTGCTTCAATAGAGAAGGAGAAAAGGAAAGAGAAAAAAGAAAAAAAAAAACCATTGCTTGAAAAATAGATAGATAGATAGATAGATAGATAGATAGATAGATAGATAGATAGATAGATAGATAGATAGATAGATAGATAGATAGATAGAATGTGTGTGTGTGTGTGTGAGAGAAAAAGAAAATAGAGAGCTAGAGAGAGAGAGAAATAGGAGAGATGGAGAGGGAAACAGAGTGAGAGAGAGATAAAGGAAAGAGAGAAATAGACATTAATAAAGAGACAGAGAGAAAGGAAAAAAAAAGAGAGAGAGAGAGAGAGAGAGAGAGAGAGAGAGAGAGAGAGAGAGAGAGAGAGACAGGTGGCAGTAACATCATTCCAGATGTTTGTTGATGGTGAGGGTTGACAGAAGGCTCTTCTCGCAGCAGAACATCTGTTTTTATCAGTGGTTTACTGAGATGGGAAAAGGGATGGACAGACCGTGTTAGAAAGATAATGTGATTGGTTGATCGCGTCCCGGTGATCGATTATGAACCTACGATTTTGGAGATTAAAAGGTTCAACCAAAAAAAAAAAAAGAAACGCTCCACCTTATGTTCATTTTCTTTCCACCCACATTCGCTCTTCGCTTCATGACCTCGATCGGTGTTCGGTTTTCCTCCACACACACACACACACACACACACACACACACACACACACACACACACACACACACACACACACAGTTTAATGATAGGACCATTTGAGCTCCTACACTCCATCATCAACAACCGTTGAAGCTCTTCTCAGGGTCAAGGGTCACGTTCTTCAGATGCTGATACTGCAGGCTTTATAGAGAAACAATTATAGATGAGGCCTACATGCAGGTCATGTAGCTACACACACACACACACACACACACACACACACACACACACACACACACACACACACACATTTAGACTTAGAGATGGGAGTCAGGTAAAGGAGAAAAGAAAAAAAATATGATTGTGTCAGCACTCGTGGCTCTGATTACTGAGAAGCCAAACAAAAACACACACACACGCACTCACACACACACACATACACACACATACACACACACACACACATAGCGAATCTATCAGAACATATTTGCTGAGCCTTTTGGGTAAACAAGGTTCGTGTTGCATGATGGAGGTCAGAGGTCATCAGTCATTTCCTGCAAACTCCTGAATTTACATAAAATCCAAATATCAGCGGAGATGAAACGTCGGAGATCATTCAGATTTATCGCTTTTTCATCTTTGTGATATTTTATTTTTATTAGAGACACAAATTTGCCTTTTTCTGTTTGTCTGAATGTTACAGTGCAGTTACAACAAACACAAAATGCAACTATTCACTCAATAATCTACAAATACACCGTTTATATTCCATATTCACCCAAGTCAAGTTTATTTCTACTGCGCTTTTCACAACCCATTGTCTCAAAGCAGATTTACAGAATTTAACAGTTAAGGTGAATGATCTGTGTTTATCCCTGATGAGCAGCCGTGGAGACTGTGACAAGGAAAAACTCCCTTAGATGTTATGAGGAAGAAACCTTGAGAGGAACCAGACTCAAAAGGGGAACCCATCCTCATTTGGGTGACATCAAGAGTTTATTATAGTCACACACAAACACACAAAGGTCAAGCAAGAAGGTGTTAAACCTCTTTTTATTGGTGTCGAAATCCGATCTCTTCATATGTAAGCGAGCAAAAGCACATAATTGCACCACAACTGCCCCAGTGTCCTTCACCAGCACTAACTGCCCCAGTGTCCTTCACCAGCACTAACTGCCCCAGTGTCCACCGTCACTAACTGCCCCAGTGTCTTTCACCAGCACTAAACTGCCCCAGTGTCCACCAGCACTAACTGCCTCAGTGTCCTTCACGAGCACTAACTGCCCCAGTGTCCACCGACACTAACTGCCTCACTGTCCTTCACCAGCACTAACTGCCCCAGTGTCCACTGGCACTAACTGCCTCAGTGTCCTTCACCAGGACTAACTGCCCCAGTGTCCACCGGCACTAACTGCCTCAGTGTCCTTCCCCAGCACTAACTGCCCCAGTGTCCACCAGCAATAACTGCCTCAGTGTCCTTCACCAGCACTAACTGCCACAGTGTCTCTCACCAGTACTATCTGCCCTAGTGTCCACCAGCAATAACTGCCCAGTGTCCTTCACCAGCACTAACTGCCTCAGTGTCCTTCACCAGCACTAACTGCCCCAGTGTCCACCGGCACTAACTGCCTCAGTGTCCTTCACCAGCACTAACTGCCACAGTGTCTCTCACCAGTACTATCTGCCCTAGTGTCCACCAGCAATAACTGCCCCAGTGTCCTTCACCAGCACTAACTGCTTCAGTGTCCTTCACCAGCACTAACTGCCCCAGTGTCCACCGGCACTAACTGCCTCAGTGTCCTTCACCAGCACTAACTGCCACAGTGTCTCTCACCAGTACTATCTGCCCTAGTGTCCACCAGCAATAACTGCCCCAGTGTCCATCACCAGCACTAACTATCCAGTGTCCTTCACCACTATTAACTGCCCAGTGTCCTTCACCAGCACTTACTGCCCCAGTGTCCCTCACCAGCACTAACTGCCCGGTGTCCTTCCCCAGCACTAACTGCCCAGTGTCCTTCACCAGCACTAACTGCCCAGTGTCCCTCACCAGCACTAACTGCCCAGTGTCCTTCACCAGCACTAACTGCTCCAGTGTCCTTCACAGCACTAACTGCCCAAGTGTCCCTCACCATCACTAACTTCTCCAGTGTTCTTCATCAGAACCAAGATAAAGAAAAGAAGAGAAGGAGAGTGAGAGAAATAAGGAGAGAAAGAGAGTTAGAGAGATAAAGGAGAGAAAAAAAAGAGACGTTGAGCTCTTTTTCTGGGCCTCAGTGAGAATCTGCTGCAGTTCTTCTGGAGAAGTTACAGTAGGTGGGGGATTTTAATATTCAAGGTCACTTTCTAATAAAAAGTAAGAGAAGAGAAGGACAGAACATGAGCAGGACAAGGAGACGAGACACTCAGAAGCTCTCAAATATTCATCAGTCACTGTGTATCATTATGTTCCTGCTGCATGTGGTGTTGAATAAAACACACACTTTCTCCTGCCTCAGACAAACCAATATATACAAAGACTAATGTTTCTGAGAGAAACACACAGATTGTTTTCTTCCTCCTTTTATCCTTTTATCTTCATCCCTCAGTGTTCAAAGCCGTCTTTATCCACGAAGCAGTACGGAGACTGCATCAATCAGAGAAGGAAGGAGGTGATCGGAGGAGAGAAAAATAGAGGCTACTGAACAGATGCTGAACAGATTCTGGAGCTGCAGATACAATCTGAGGAGGAGGAGTGGGGTGGAGGAGAATAAAGAAGAGGAAGAAGATAAGGAGGAAAAGATAGAAGAAGAGGAAGAAGATAAGGAGGAAAAGAAAGAAGAAGAGGAAGACGAGGAACTGCGGGAGGAAGACAAGGTGGAGAAGAATGAGATAGAGGAGGAGAAAGTAATTTAAGGAAAATAAGGATAAAAGAAAGGCAGATTAGAAAGGAATTTGGAAGAAGATAAGGAATAGGAGGAGAACAAGACAAGGAAGAGACAGAAAAGAAAGATAGAGTGAATGAGGAAGAATGAGGTAAAACGTGGAGAGGGAAGAATGGCAGGAAGAGGAAGAGAAGAAGAATGATGAGAAAAGGGGTAAAGAACATAAGGAGGAAAAGAAGGATGGAGAACAGGAGGAGGAGGAGGATGGGGAAGATGATGGGAAGGAGATGAATAGAAGAAAAAAACATGTGGAAGAATAAGATAGAAAGAACAAAGAGGGAAAACAGATGGTGGAAGAGAAGGAGGAGCTTTGGGTGAGCAAGCATAGAAAGAGGAGGCAAAGGGAGAGGAAGATGGGAAAGAAAAGGAAGATGAGGAACAGGAAGAACACAAGGAAAATGAGAGGATGAAGAGAATAATCCTGCAGAGGATGAGAAAGACGAAAGGGAGGATAAAATAGAAGGGAAATAGAAGATAGATTAGGAATAGAAGGAGAAAGAAAAGGAACAGGAAGAACATGAGGTAATACTTTAGCTTGAATATCTTCTCTCTGTATCTGTCTCAGATCTCAGGCAGCTTGGAGCTCAATAAACACCACAGAATCTAAATATAGCCAGAAATGGACTACAACTCCCAGACTGTACCGTACTGTATATACTCACAGAAGACTGCTGATATCACACTTTAAATCCCAGCACCACCAAACTGCAACTGCTGGGCCCTTGAGCAAGGCCCTTAACCCTCAACTGCTCCAAAGTCATTCGTTCTGAATGAGGGAGTCATCTATCTATCTATCTATCTATCTATCTATCTATCTATCTATCTCTATCTATCTATCTATCTATCTATCTATCTATCTATCTATCTATCATTTATCTCATTCATACACACTGGAATTTGAACTTGCAACCTTCTGATTAAAAGTCCAAAGTCTTAATCATTAAGCTACCACTATACACACACATCCATCCATCCATCCATCCATCCATCCATTCATCTATCCATCCATTTATCCATTTATCATCCATCCATCCATCCATCCATCCATCCATCCATCCATCCATCCATCCATTCATCCATCGTTATCTATCTATCTATCTATCTATCTATCTATCTATCTATCTATCTATCTATCTATCTATCTATCTATCTATCTATCATTTATCTCATTAATACACACTGGAATTTGAACTTGCAACCTTCTGAATAAAAGTCCAAAGTCTTTAACGTTAAGCTACCACCATACACACACATCCATCCATCCATCCATCCATCCATCCATCTATCCATCCATGCATCCATCCATCCATCTATTCATCCATCTAACCATCTATTTATCCATTTATGCATCCATCCATCCATCCATCCATCCATCTATCCATCATTATCTATCTATCTATCTATCTATCTATCTATCTATCTATCTATCTATCTATCTATCTATCTATCTATCTATCTATCTATAAATGGACATTCAGTGCCACCTACATGAGAATGAGGTTCCGTTTTGAGTCTGGTTCCTCTCAAGGTTTCTTCCTCATACCATCTCAGGAGGTTTTTTTCTTGCTGCAGTCACCACTGGTTCACTCATCAGGGATAAACTCACAATTCTAAGGAACAGACTTATAACTCTTCTATAACTTTATAACGTCTTCATCTCTTTATGCGCATTGTTGAAAATTCTCTACAAATAGAAATTAATGGAACTGAATTGTTTATTTTCATTTCCTTTTTATGACCTTTGTACCTCAAGTCACCCGACGTTTCCAGAACCCAACCTTGATGCCATTTACCAAATTTTCTGGCATCAATCCTGTCAGCTTTTTAAATCCAAATCAATGTTTTATTCCCGTCTGTAGAAGTGCTGCAATGATGCGCGAACGACAGAATAAACACGCTTTCCTTC
The DNA here is from genome assembly GCA_039877035.1 of Silurus lanzhouensis. Classification (NCBI taxonomy): domain Eukaryota; kingdom Metazoa; phylum Chordata; class Actinopteri; order Siluriformes; family Siluridae; genus Silurus; species Silurus lanzhouensis. The sequence continues at coordinate 197,739 of JBCEWE010000025.1, forward strand.
TTCACCCACGCAGAAGATGCGTGGTCTGTAAAAGTCTCGCTCGTTCGCTCGCTCACTCACGGGGTTTGTTAGGTGGGTGGATTTAAACAAAGGAAAAAAAAAAAGACTCCTGATTAAGCGTGTTATTGTTTCGGCGAGGTTGAAATCTCCGAAGGTAAACTACGCCAGGGTTTCGCAAAGGTCTTTATGCGGAACGAATGCTCCTCTGCTCGGCGAGCAAACAAACCAGAGCTGTAACTAACCAACACATCGCCTGATGGAGAAGGAAAATAAACAGAATGTACAGTAATATAAGCATATGATGTGAGAGAAAAGATGTTCCACTAAATTTTGTGGAGATTTTGTGAAGATTCATTCAAACTCATTCAAAGGGTGTTAGTAAATTCAGATAGGTGAGATGGTGAGGAGGTCTGGGGTGCAGTCAGCGTTAGTATTCATCCCAAAGGTATCCAATAGGGTTGAAGCTCTATAGCAGGAGATCTTCCACTCTAACATCCCGATGTATAGCAGATGTTCATTAACCTTCTACAACCTGCGTGTCCACATTGTGCACAATGGTGTCTTTATTGTTTTCTGTAGATACAGACCGAGTGTCCACATAAGTGACATCATTTTTTTCCAAGAAGAGCTTCATGTTCAAAGAAAATATATGGTTAATATTATTATTGGTTCTTCCTAACCCCAAATAACTGGAAGAAATCTAAAATGCAAGCCAAACCAAAGCTCAGGTCTTAGGAGGTTAAGCTGGCTTTTATGCACAGGAGCATTGCCATGCTGGAACAGGGTTGGGTCTCATAGAACATTTAAAGCTTCTACTTCCAAAGTCATCTTTAAAAATTCTGTGCCGTAACTTTGTGGTAACAGTTTGGAGGAGAACTATATTTCTCCTACATCTTTGGGATATGCGAATAAACTCTTGTTTGTAATTCTGAATAAATGCAATTGATTTTCTTGCACATTTCTGCTGTTGAGGGTAAAGATGATTTTCACTCACCCACTCACCCACTTGTATACAGTTTGTTTAGTAGTCTGTTTAAATTTTATTCTTTATTCTTTTTATTATTATTAATATTATATTTTATTTATTTATTTATTTTTTTTATGTATGTTTATATATAATATATTTGTACTGTTTGGGTTTGAATTAACCTCAAGTATCAATCATAATTTAAAAATTCTTATTTATTTATTATTTATTTATTTATTTATTTATTTATTTATTTATTATTTATTTATTTAAATATATTTATTTCTATGTTTTTTTTTTTTTTCATTTCTTTGTTTGTTCTAGTACAAAAAAAATATATATACACCACTTATTTTCCTGTCAACCCAAACCTGTTTCAACAAAACAATGCTGAGGTCACGCAGATACGTGTCAAGACTGTATTTTATCAATACACGTGTATTTTGACACCCGATTTTACCAGGCAATATGTGGTTCTTCCCCAAATTATTATCGCAAACTAATTTCGAGGCACATAATTGTATAGGACGTCTAGCAGTAGCATTAGGTAGCGATTGTACCTTTACTTGAACTAGGAGACCCAAACCTGTTCCAGCATGATGGTGCTCCCGTGCACAAAGCCACCTCTATGAAGATCTGATTTACATGGAGATGCTGGAGTGGAAGATTTTCTGCTACAGAGCTCTAAACTCTATATACGTTTAGAAAGACTTCAGAGTCGATGCCCGTTTCCAAATACGGTTTGTGTGAACGTGCAAAATGTGAAACTGAACCCTTTGTGACTTGTGACAGTTGCACATTAATAAACGATTAATAACGTAACCATAGAATAGCTTTATGACCGTTCCATTACGCATGATTACACGATGGTGACAACATCGCCACGTTCTCTAATTACAGAGGAATACTAATGATGTCTTTGTTGACTTTTTATGAACATCATTATAGCGCAATTACTGTGCAAAACAATCATATTAGAGACACACACAAGCACACACACACACACGCACACACACACACACACACACACACACACACACACACACACACACACAAATTTTATACACATTTAACCGTACATGTGTGCTGGTTGTGTGTTGACCTACAGGATTAAAGATCTGAAACAAAACAACCTAAAAACGGAAAAACCTTCTCTTTATCCTACAGAGAAAAAAAGAGGCAAAGGAGTGAAACAATCTTTTAAAAAATAAGGATCTTCAATTAACAAATAAATGACAGTCACAAAGCAAAAGAAAGGTTAGTGTTCAATGGACAAATAAAATGAAAGTAAATTATTTTGTATCAAGTAAAACAAAAAAAATATTCTGAGCCGACTGGGATTCGGTGCAGCTCTCGGTTTTAGAGAGGAACAATATATTTTTGTCAAATTCAAGCTGATTTCTTAAAGTTTTTGAAATGTGGCATTGACTGAAACTGAGGTTAAACAGACGCTTACATGCAGAAGATACGTTTAGAGGAGTGTTAATGACATCTTTAACCAAGGTGTGAAATATAATTGGAGTAAAAAGTACATCTAAGGAATCATAAATGTTGTTAAGTAGAGAGTAAAAGTCGCAAAAAATTACTTAAATACAAGTAGATTTACTTAAATACTTTACACCACTGCATTCGGTCAACTATGGACTGGAAACATTGACATAATGACAGCTTGAACTTGTCAGTGAAGGGAACTGACCATGGTACTGTAAAAGGTGATAATTCACTTTAAGGCTCTCTGCTTTATCTCGTGTTGTTCTTCACCTCCACAGTGTGCGCTAAAACACAACTAACCAAGGATTATTCTTAAATGCACAGGTATTGTGTGGAATTCATGTGAGTTGTCTGCAAGTAATTGAAGCAGGAGAATTGTCTATACAGTCATCCACAGCTCTGTACTGGTGAGTAAAAGAAAACTCAAAACTGCCAAAAAAAGCAATCTGGCAAATATCTGTTCGATGCCTGAACAGGATTTCCAGCCGTTCGACTAAAAAAACCTAATGAATAAGTGTAATAAGGTGTGCGATGATTAAGGTGATATGATAATATAGGAGTCGGAGTTGTATGATTGTGTCTGCTCCGATATCCTTGCTGTATTTGAATGGCATTAAGTGGGCGAGTATTAGAAGTCGTCTCTCTGCCTGAAGAGCACCAGCAGTTGAGGGATGTTTGTGTGTCCCGAAGGTGTTAAACATAAAAGCCATGTGTGTGTGTGTGTGTGTGTGTGTGTGTGTGTGTGTGTGTGTGTGTGTGTGTGTGTGCAGGCATTGATCCGACGCTGTGATGGCTCAGTGCAGGTGGAGTCCCAGGCTGTCTGCTCGGCTATTGAGCAGCGAGACACAAAGCTGGTGGAAACACCAAATTTATCAATGCAACAGAAACCCTGAGAGGATTACGGGATAAACAAGTGGAGGATGAGCAGTTGTGCTTTCTCACCCCAGTGTGCCCTCAACAGCGATGCGGAAAGACGGAGAGAGGGAGAGAGACAGAGAGAGAGAGAGAGAGAGAGAGAGAGAGAGAGAGAGAGAGAGAGAGAGAGAGAGAGATTTTATGAGTGGGATAGAGAGGGTCATATATTGTGTGGAGTAATAAGATAGAGAGTCTGGTGTTTGTGTGTGGATCTACATGTACATTTTACTATATATAAATATACATTATGCATCTCGATGCACAGCAAATAATCCAATACATTAAAGATACACATAAAGCCGCTACCGATGCGATACGAGACGATTCCCTCCATAACGACGCGGTGCGATCCGATTTGTATTCGATTCAACACGATGCGATTTGACGGAATAAATACAATTCAATGTGGTGCAGATAGTTCACGTTTATTTCTTTACTTCAGACAGACAGCAGATCATCAATTTACTTAAGTGCCTTCTGACGTATGGCCCCTTTCACAAACGGGGAAAAAAGATGAAGTAAATCCAGACATTCGGTTCCTATTCTGTCTGCGGGATGATGCAGCTCTACCTCTGCCATGTTAATCTGTATTCTATGTGACTCTCAGGACACGCCTTGGCCTCCGTAGTGTTGTGATGCGACATTCATGTAGCAGCAGCGGTAAACAGTTTAGCGACGAGAAATCAATCTACTTATTGAATATTGGTCCCAAATTATTGGTCACTTTTTAAATAGTAAAAGTAAAGCGCATCTTTTTATAATTATATACAAATAAATCTTTTGTTACAGATGCAGATTTGTTCAAATTTACGCATCGTGACACAAAGGCGATGCACCAGACGATATTGAGGATGTTCGCTCCGTCTCTTCAAAATGACACACCCATGTTGTAATTGCATGAGTAGACAGGACCTGATCATGACGTCCTAACTGGTAATGACGCTGAATTTTCCTTTACTCACATTATATAGAAAACATGCTATTTAGATACTCCACTGCTCCATCATAACTAATTGTATGGTGTTTGAAACGAGTTCGCACTGGTTTCGAAGAATCCCCATCCCCCCACCCCCCAATGGTCGCCAACTCCTAGTTCCAAAATGTTCCCTTTCCCTGCATCATACTGAATATAATGGAAGTAATAAGTATTATAGGGATGTAATTTGACTGTTATTACCACACCATCAGATCTCACACAACCCCGGCTTACTCATTTCCACATGCACGCAGTTTTGCAGGAATTGTTTAAATGGTCTTGATTTCCTTCATTCCTGTATAAACCGAGACATCTTACCTCATTTGTGTGTGTTTTTAAAGCTAAACTGCAAAACGAGGTCAATTCTGAGATTGATTCAAGTTTAATTACAGCTGCGAGGCGTAAAATGCAGA
>JBCEWE010000025.1:205000-252500 GCA_039877035.1 Silurus lanzhouensis
CTGTCTCAAAGACTATCTGTCTTTTTGTCTTAGCCTGTCTGTCTGTCTGTCTGTCTCACAGTCCATCCGTCTGTCTCACAGTCTAGCTGTCTTTCTGTCTCAGCCTGTCTGTCTGCCTGTCTCACAGTCTGTCTATTTGTGTGTCTCACAGTCTATCTGTCGTTTTGTCTCAGCCTGTCTGTCTGCCTGTCTTACAGTCTGTCCATCTGTCTGTCTCACAGTTTATCTGTCTATCTGTCTCAGCCTGTCTCTCTGTTTGTCTCAGTCTGTCCATCTTTCTGTCTCGCAGTTTATCTGTCTTTCTGTATCAGCCTGTCTGTCTGCCTGTCTTACAGTCTGTCCATCTGTCTATCTCACAGTTTATCTGTCTATCTGTCTCAGCCTGTCTCTCTGTTTGTCTCAGTCTGTCCAACTTTCTGTCTCACAGTTTATCTGTCTTTCTGTATCAGCCTGTCTGTCTGCTTGTCTGCCCATATGTCTGTCTCATGATCTGTCTGACTGTCTGTATTATGGTGTACAGCATCTGTTTGTCTCTTTGTCTATTGAGCTGCCTGTCTCACAATCTGAGCGATCTTAGTGATTAAGATGTTGGACTGCTGATTCGGTTGTGATTTCAAATCACAGCACCACCAGGTTGCCACTCATGGGCCCTTGAGCAAGGCCCTTAACCCGTATCTGCTCACTCGTATAAATAAGATGATAGTAAGTCATTCTGGAAAAGAGTGTTTAGCCGTAAATGTAATGTTTGTCAGTCTTTTTGTTTCACAATCTGAAGCGGCATTCACTTTCTGGAGAATGTAAATGCCGCTTCAGATTGTGAAACAAAAAGACTGTCTCTGCAGGAGAGTCTCGCGATTGCAAAAAAAAAAAAACATATCGGATTCCTAGTGCATCAGTAATCGTGCAGTCATCATACGACTGAGAAAGATCATCAGCAACCCGAGCAAGTATTCAGGGCAGGTTCAAGCCTGCAAAAGAAAAATCTATGATATTGAACATTTTTTTCTTTTCCCTGCTCGGTCTGTATACACTGCACATGAATTCACCTTTTTGAAATTCAGGTCCTAAAAATTTAAGTATAAATAAAATCGGTAGCAGAAACATCATGTCTGTTAATATTATAGAATGGAAATATAGGAAACATATGTAAAAAGCACACACATATGCAGTGTAAATAAGTCTGACAACCAAAACAATCCAAAACTTTTGCAAGACAGAACAAAATGTTAAAAATGTAATTTTTGTCTGTCTCGTCTTTCCGTCTGTATTCCTATGTCTGACTGTCTCTTTGTCATGTCAGGTGCTGGATACGAGTGTTTATTATAACAAATCTAAATCAGTGGGCAAAATCGTGAACAAGAAACAGGTTACGGTCAGACGATTACCAAAAAGTAAAATGATTGCTTATACAAGAACGTGAAATGAGACGTGATCAGGAAACGTGAAACATGAACATAAACGGAACGAGTAACTTTATAAATCTGAGACTGAAACAAAGACGTGGAATATAAATGAGAATAAAGACGGAAATGGTTACAGAAAAGTCGCAGGTAAAAACTCACGCTATGAACGAGCACGTGCACTTTGTTTCTTTCTTTCTTTCTTTCTTTCTTTTTTTCTTTCTTTCTTTTTTTCTTTCTTTCTTTCTTTCTTTCTTTCTGAATGACAGACTCACAGCAGACCAGAAACCTCCTGCTTCAATACTTTACTGAGGAGAGAAAAAGAAAAGGAAAAAGAAAAAGGAAAAAAAAGCGGTGCTAGGAAGATAGATAGATAGATAGATAGATAGATAGATAGATAGATAGATAGATAGATAGATAGATAGATAGATAGATATAATGTGTGTGTGTGTGAGAGAGAGAGAGAGAGAGAGAGAGAGAGAGAGAGAGAGAGAGAGAGAGAGAGAGAAAGGAGAGATAGAGAGGGAAACAGATTGAAAGAGGGAGATCTACCTATCTGCCTTTGTTTATCTGTCTGCTTGTCTCTTTCTTCCTCTCTGTCTGCCAATCTTTTTATCAGTCTACTGTCTGTCTGTCTATCTGCCTGTCTGCCTGTCTGTGTTTATCTATCTATCTATCTATCTATCTATCTATCTATCTATCTATCTATCTATCTATCTATCTATCTATCTATCTATCTATCTATCTATCTATCTATCTATCTATCTATCTGAGCCTCGCTTTCTTCACATCATCCATCATCCACTCATTCGTCATTTCCACTCTGGTCCTCTCTCTGTAATCTGATGTGAGGTACCAGGAGCCGAACGCAGTGGGGGAAACTCACCTGTGTGAATGGAATCGGTGTAAAACTCAGTGAGGTGGTAATGGAAGAGAGCTCCAGCATGGTTGCCGGTGCTGCAGTCCTTCTGCACTCCTTCCCTTTTCTCCCTCCAAACCTCACAGTAATTACTGTTTATCAGAACGACCGCTCTTTTAGTGCGTCTAATTAATTAGGCTCGAGCACAATGCAGTATTGTATAAACACGGCGCGCTGACAGCTGATCCGCCTGTGAAAAGAGAACTTTCCTCGCCGCAGTCAGATGGGAAAAGCGCTACAACGCGTTCGGGCCAGACTGTAATCGGAGAGGCTTCTTAAACACAGTCTCGTCAAGCAGATCCTTTCAAATGCAAACGTCTGACGAACCGATCCACGTCTCCGGGCGCTGATCAGACGCTGACGGGTTTTGATTCTCAGTACGGCCATTAAGAGAGCGTCATGCCGGCTCGTGACGGGAGAAAGTTGAAACAATTAAAGAGGAAACATCCTGGGGAAAGGGCTCGGGGATTAATACGGCTACGACATGCTTCATTTTTAAGGACACGTTTTTTTCCACACACAAACCTGAAACTTCTTGCGTGAAAAGTGAAAGTTCTAAATCTGTGATCATTCAAACCGGAATATCAGTTAATTCAAATCCGGTCAGAGATTAATAAGGACCTTTTGTTTTCTTTTTTTAAACGTGTATTTGTGCGGCGTAAATCATATCGACAACACAGCGCGTCTCGGAACCGTTTCGTCATCCCGAGCTGATGTAAGGATAGAGATATATAGCTGATCATTTCCTGTCTGTCGGAAACAATCTTCCTTAAAGCGCTGCAGCCGAGGAGGCCGCCGGTGAGCTTTTCTGTTTAGGTTACACGGTTTATTTGTCTTTTATCTCGTGATAAAGCTGAAAAGAAGTCTGGATCTACTGCTGGAATTCACTTAGACAGCCGGCGTGACTGTTCACTTCCGAGAGAGCCGTCAAGCCGTGGTTTTTTTTTTTCGATTTCTAATGAGACGGCTTGAACTGCAGGATCGGTGCTACATATCCTGCGTTCTTTTTGCTCAAACCAGGTCAGAAATGTATGAAAATATATGGAAAATATGACATTACAATTTTTGTATTTTGCCTCATGGTTTAATGAGGAAACCTTCAACATGCTTGAAGGAATAATGGATTCGTGTTACAGTTCGTTACCAGACTGATCGAAAATGTTCTTCGGTCAAAATCTTAAATAATTTAAAAGAATTGTTAATCATACTTACGTATCATCATCCATTTTTTGTTTGGTTTACCGATTCCTACATTACCCACAATACCTTTAATACACAGAGGGCCCTAGCACTTGATTCATATCTACCTACACGTGAGAGTGATGCGGCAGCGCTTTAGTACTTTGGTCACTATACTCTACAGTGTCCTTCACTATTACATAAAACATTAATCCATGTTCTCTGTTGAGCTGCACATGCTCCTGAGATACCAGTGTCCTTTTCTCCTTTCTGGATCTGTCTCATTCTTCATTCTTCAGAATCAGAATCATCTTTATTGCATGACATTCGTCTCGCTGTCATGATTCCTTATTGGTACCATCTGCTTCAAACAATCATGCTGGTCATCTCGTACTTTAGTAACTAGCTGCTTTAGCTATGACCATATTGGGTTCTGGAACCACTTTTCTGATGGATTTCTCTTTTTCTTATAATCTGCTACAAAAAGGTGTAGATGGAGGACTCTCTGTTTTATTTACATTTATGGCATTTGTTAGACGGCATCATCCAGAGTGAGTTATCTCAATCAAACATCTAAGCATCTACGGGGTTCACGTTTTTGTTTGAAAACGAATATTTTTCTCCTTTTTAGTTACAGCATTTCGTCCACAATGCGACTTCTTTAAAGTGAACACATTTGGAAACGCTGTTGTTGCGTAGCAGTGTAGCGTGTGGAAACGGAGGCTTTAAAAAAAATCCAGTTGTGCGACGATGACTTTTCTCCACATCGCCACGACATTTCAGAGTCAGTAAGTAAATAAAGGCCAGGCAGAAACGATGAATAAGCGTCTTCTGTTTCACGCGTTCATTTCATTTATTGCATTCGACAGACACCCTTATTCAGAGCAACTTGCAACTGAGCAGGGGAGGGTTAAGGGCCTTGCTCAAGGGCCCAGCAGTAGCAGCTCAGTGGTGGTGGGATTTGAACCTGTGACCTTCTGTTCCAAATTCCAATTTGTTCCAAAGACCACTGAGGGACCACCTTCACTCCTGTCCAGTACAGGGATGTGAGCGTTTTCAGACGTTTTAGTGTGGATGGGCTTTTGGGACCCTTATAGTCACTAAACTTATAATTAACTTCATAACCTCTTAATCTCTGTAAAGCTTCATTGCTAAAAAAAAGCTCTACAAATTGAACCGAATTGGATTATTTATAATAATAATAGGAAAAGAAAATGTTAATATAACTATTTAAATAATTATTTAATAATTAAATAACCATATATATATATATATATATATATATATATATATATATATATATATATATATATATATATAATATATATATATAATTTTTTATTTATTATTATTTACAATGGTACAATTTCTTTTTCCCTATATCCCACAAATGTTCCTTCTTTTTCTCTTTTTCTTTCCCTTTCTGCACACTTTCACACTTCCCTCATTTTTCCCAATGCTTTGAAATCAATAAAACTTCTCTGTAGGTGTTATAACAGTTTGTCTTTCTGCTGTTTCTAATGAATATATTCCACATTAGCTTGAAGGAGCTGCTCGTTCTCGTTTGACATTCACCTCTGCAAACATGGACGCCGAGTGCAGCACAACTACACAACGCAGCACAGCCAGTCGGAGAACAACATGTACAGAGAGAGTAGCAGCAATGACAAATAACCAGTAAAAGACACATTTCTCCATGTGTGTGTGTGTGTGTGTGTGTGTGTGTGTGTGTGTGTGTGTGTCTACAATATGGTAATTGTTTAACTGCAAAAAAAAAAAAAACACAGAGACAAAGAGACAAGGCTGCAGCTGAAAAATTCACGGGTTTCACAGTAATAAAAACACATGCGCGCACACACACACACACACACACACACAAGCACACACACACACACAAACATGCTAGACAAAGAATACAATATCTATTTTAAAATCAAATACATTTGTTTTTCACCTGCACGCTGTTAATTCGTGGAAAATAAAATGCGTCCAGACTAACGAGGTAATTAACGAGAATTCGATATAGATAATGAGCTAATTAAACCTAATTAATGCTTATTAGAAGCGTTCAGCGTTACAGATTATGTACAGATTCCTAACAGGCGAAGCAGGCAGCCGAGTTGCGCGAATTCCTCGCGTTGTAAATGCGGGATTGGTCCACTGCGTTTCTTTTTCTTTTTTAGTACGTGAAGTTAAAGCATGAAAAGGATCAATTGGACGAGGGATAAAGGCGTACAGATGGAAAGCTCGTCTCTCTGTGAATGAGCGTGTCTCCGGTTTTCAATTTGCGACTCCAATTATGTTCCGGCGTACTGTACAGTCTGATGCACGCTTTTTTATCTCGGGACGATACGGAGGCCAGTCATCCTTCGTTTATCCTCTATTTGTCCTTTCTCGCTCGTTTCTTTTTTCATAACTATACGTGTGAATAAAAAAGAAACGGCGTTATAAAACGTACTGCAATACTTTAATCATACTTACGATGCCTTGTACAGATGTGTAGCTTGTGAACCAGGGTACTTGTATGACTGGTCACCTGGTTTTTATCCAGACTGTCCAATTTACGCCATTTGGCAGCTGCGTTTATCCAGAGCGACTTACAACTGAGCAGTTGAAGGTTAAAAGCTTTGCTCAAGAGCCTACATGGTGGGACTGGGATTTAAACGTGTGACCTTCCAATTTAGAGTCCATTGCCTTAACCACTAAGCTACCACCTCCGCTTCGGTCGACAGACGTGAGACCTGCCTCAAGGTTCAGTGCGTTGTGTGTTTTGAGATGCTTTTCTGCTCAGCGTGGATGTACAGAGTAGTTATTCAAGTTGATGAAACCTCCCTGATGGTTAGAACCAGTCTGAACTTTCTCATTAACAAGACTTTCCACTGGCAGCAATGGATGGATGGATGTTGTGAGTAAAAACCCCAGAAGGATTTTTGACACACTCAAAGTCAGTGAGATCCCTGAGATACACTACAAACACAAACAATTGGAGATACCTGACCATAAAACAGATCATGGATCAATAGACCATAAGATCATGTGGTTCTTTAACATTCCATTCCACATTCAGTCGTCATTTTCTGTTATAACAGTCTTCATTCTTCTGGAATGATGTTCTAATAGGTTTTGATGTTCTGATGTAGGAGAGATTTGATGAGGTGTTCAATAGGGTTTCAATCTCTATAGCAGGAGATCTTCCACTCCAACATCCCCATGTAAAGCAGATCTTCACAGAGTTGGCTTTTATGTAGAGGAGCATCGTGATGCCGAAACAGGGTTGGGTCTCCTAGTTTAAGTAAAGGGACAATCGCTACCTGATGCTACAAGCATCCAAAGACGTTCTACACGATTGTGTGCCTCAAAATTAGTTTGCGATAATAATTTGGGGAAGAACCACATATTGCATGGTAAAGTCAAGTCGAGAGGCTTTTATTGTCATTTCTACTATACACACTGGCACACAGTACACAGTAAAAACGAGACAACGTTTCTCCAGAACCCTGGTGCTACACTAAACAACATAGAGCTACAACACACAACATTAAGCTACATAAAGCGGATTGAGTGCAACCGAGTGCAAACAGTGCAGACGAAAAACAGTACAGACAGACAACATAATACATTGTGGGACAACAAACGTAACACAAGAGAGCGCCGAGCAGTAAACCTACTGTACACTCTGAATATACAGTACTGTGCAAAGAGAACTATAAAGACTATAATCAGGAGTATATGTAAACAAACACAATGCAGTGCAAAAACATCCTATAGACTACTATATAAAGTCGGGTGTCCCAATACTTTTGCTCAAACATGTACAGTATATTAATAAAATACACTCTTAACCATAATACGTCCAGTTCCATACAGAGTGAGACAGCTATCGTGGACTTTTTCTAATGACCTTCCTGGCACAAGATGAATTTGGAGACAAAATGCAGCAGAAAACGTCCGAATGAGAAATAGATAAAAAAAAAAAAGACACCAGGCGTTAACTCCCTCAACTTCTTGATTATTATATGAGGCATTTGTCTGTTATTAAAACTTATGTAAATAACAGTGTGCATGGAGTTCTTTAACAAATCTTGAGCATCGCACGGTAGGTTTGACCGCACAATTTAGCATTTGGACCCGAGAGCACTTGATGCGCTTATATAAGCACTCGAGTGGCCACGGCTGATGCTTTGAAGAAGATCTGGAAATCACGGGTTATAAAAAAAAAAAAAATTCACAAACAAACGTGCTATTAGACAAATAAGTAGAGGTCAAGGCTTCGCAATAACGAACTGCAAATTGACGAGATGAGACGACCTTGAGGGCATTTTGGCTTCTGTTTGTTCGTAGATTTTTCGTGCTGATATTCACGCACATGACGCAATCCCTAAATCAGCATTGTACTATAATAATAATAATAATAATAATAATAATAATAATAATAATAATAATAATAAAGTATCATGGAACCTCCTGTCATATTAATGTTACTCAAACGCTCCTGTGCCATAATTCGGCTGATTTCCAGGAAATTCAACAAGAATTCTTCTCTTTACATTTACAGTTTTCCGTGTGCTATTTATTAATAATTAGATTAACTGATTATGGAAGTGAATGATGGTCACGGTACATGTTCTGTCAGCCGTGCTGCTGCAAATTATGGAGGTTACAATAACGAGCATGTGAAGGTCCACTGGTTTACTCGACAGGTCCGGGTGGCCATGCTTTTAATTACAATAATAATTTCTCTCCACTGCTTCTCTTTCTCTCCCCATCCCGAGGCTTTCTGAGGTTTGGCCAGATCCAGTCACGTCATAATGAAGATTATGGACCTTTAAAGAAGTAGATGCCGAACTTGCAAACATCCCGTACCATCTAGGGACGTACCAGTGCCAATTGGATCCCATTACATGTGTGGAGTTTTGACACTGGACCTCCTGGAGTGTTTAAAGGCTCTGGCATGGAGAAGCTGGTGTTGGATCTGTGATGATCACAAATGTTGAGCTATTTTATGAGTTGCTCAGTAGCTCCTAGTTTTATAACCATAAAGCCTGTAGAAAGAACATTACTTATAATCTTATACTCCAGTACTCATGTTAGTTCTCACTCTCCAGTGTTCTGTATTGTTTAAAGATTTATGATCAAACTCTTGATGTCACCCAAATGAGGATGGGTTTCCCTTTTGAGTCTGGTTCCTCTCAAGGTTTCTTCCTCATTACATCTAAGGGAGTTTTTCCTTGTCACAGTGGCCACGGCTGCTCATCAGGGATAAACACACACCATTCACCATCACTGTTGATTTCTGTAAAGCTGCTTTGAGACAATGTCTGTTGTGGAAAGCGCTAAAAAAATAAACTTAACTTGACTTGACTTGACTTTCTGGACCTGCTTCATACCAATTTTTTATGCTTTTATATAGAGCTTTCTTCAAATGGAAACCTCTCCAAAGATCTTTACATCTACAGAACCATGAAGATGGATTTGGACTCTAAGTAATCTTAAGTTTTCTACAATGGTGCTACAATTGGCATGAACATTTTTGTGTCTTTGTATCCATAAGTGAACAGATGATAGCAATAATGAAATGATAATGATAGGACATTTGGTGTCACCCAGATGAAGATGGGTTCCCCTTTGAGCCTGGTTTTTCTCAGGGTTTCATCCTCATACAATCTCAGGTAGTTTTTGATTCATTAGGGATATATATATTAATTTCTGATGTTAACATGTATATATTGTTATGTTTATTTCTGTGAAGCTCCTGTAAAGCTGCTGTATGTACATTTAAAAAAAAATGAACAAAATTGTCCCAAACGCTCAATTCAGTAGACCCAAGGAATAAACCTTAAGAGATCCTGGATTTAAAAGGGAACCGGTCCTCATCCAGACCCCAGATTGTCCCATCACAAATAATTCCCTTCTCTAATGGTATACTGTATGATCAGTAAATGCAGTACAGGTTTTTGTGCTCTGATGTTGGTCCATCAAAGAAGTCGAGGTACAGAAGCTGCTTCAAAAGCATGAGTGCTGCAGCATTCCTTTATAGGTTTTAGAAGCTGAAGATCTGCTTGTCAGTGCTCAGACCATACAGCACACACTGCAACAAGTCAGTTTGCAGGCCTTCGTTGCTTAGAAGCTGCTCACAAGGAAGAACAGTTTGCTGTAGATGACCTGTTCAATAGCATGAATTACTGGAACCATGTCTGGTGGTCTGATGAAACTAAGATAAACTTGTTTGGCTCAGATGGTGTCAAGCATGGTGGTGGTAGCATCATTGTCTGGGGCTGCATGAGTGCTGATGGTAGTGAGGAGCTGCAGCATATTGAGGGAAACATGGATTCCAACATGAACTGTGACATTCTGAAGCAGAACATGATGCCCTCACTACAGAAATTTGGCCGAAGCAGATTTTCAACATAATAACAAACGCAAACACACTACCAAGATGAAAACTGCCTTGCTGAAGATGAAGGTGATGGAGTAGCCAAGTATGTCTCCATGCCTAGACCTTATTGAGCACCTGTGGTGTATCCTCAAGCGAAAAGGTGCAGAAGCGCCATGTGTCTAACATCCAGCAGCTCCGTGATGTCATTATGGAGGAGTAAAAGAGGATCCCAGCAACAACCTGGCAGGGCTACATAACAATGGTGCTCACATACAATATTCACACTTTGGAAACAGTTTTGACACGTTCACTCATTTTGGTTGCCAGCTATTTGAACAATAATTGTTGAGTATGTTGAGTTATGTTTATAGCCCTTCTTTGCAATGCATCTGAAGTTTTTGTGTCCTGAAATCGGATCGACAGACCTGTGAGTGTTTAACTACTAAACACATGAGCCGAGTTGGTGTTAAACTGCTAATAAACATTTTTAAAACAAGTTCTTTGTGGTACATTGTTGCGCATCTTATAGTGTTCTGTTGGTAAATGAAAAAAATTTTAAAAGGAAGGTGTTCAAAATATTTGGGACTCTGACAATGTTATTTTGATGGGATGTCAGTGTAGACAACATTATTGTTTGTTGGGACTGTGCATATTTTGCAAATAACCATCTTCCAGCCATTCTGTGCAAACTCATTTTTTAGGAAACGATTCCTGGCCATTTGTCGGCCATGTTGCTGTGTTGATAAAAAGGATAATATAAAGAAATAACAGTACACTATATGTAAAAGCGGAGACTCAGTGTGGAATGCGATGTTCAAGAAGAACAAACCAATCTTGTGAGCAGGTGTCCACAAACTTTCATCCAAACTGTATAGTGCATAATGGACTTGTTATATAAGTAACATTATTCTAAGAGCAACTAAAGCTTTTAATTCTTTATAACAGAAAAGGCTAAAAAAAGAGAGAGAATAGCAGAGAATGTGTTTTGATGTTGCTTCAGTAAAACAGCAGACACGAGCGATTCCTCTTAACAAAAGAGCTTTCTATAATGTTCTAGCATTCTTCCTGAAACTGAATAATCAAGGTCTCGAGTCACTGCTGTTGCTGCTCATGTGTTGCGTGACATTTACTCTCGTTCTTTATGAAAATGAAAAGGTGAACGCTGATAAACGAGTGCACGACATACTGTTTAAGTTACATACAGTTGAACAGGGTTCATTTCATCAGCGCTCCATTAATCCACAGATCAACTCTCTGTAGGTACCTGTGTTATAGAGGGAGGTACAGATTCCTAACCCGAGTTACTGAATTATCATGGTCTTCATCATCATCATCATCATCATCATCAATGTCTGCCCCATTATCACTATTATCATAAAGACCTTCATCACATCCTCCTCCTCCGCATAATTATTAACTACATCCCCGTTATCACCGTCATTGTGCTTTAAGTATCAAAAGCACCTTCATCATCATCATCATCATCATCATCACCATCATCATCATCATGAATGCCTTCCCTATTATTAAAACCATGATAATGATGAGGATAAGTCTTCCCCATCGTTATCATGAACACATTCATCACCATCATCATCATCATCACTACCATCATCATCATCCACATCATCATCATCATTGTCCTCATCACTGTCATTATTATGAACATCGTCATCACCACCACTATAGATGTCTTCCCCATTAACACCACCACCATCATCATCATCATCATCATCATCATCATTGACTTTGCTCAGCCTTCAATACAATAGTTCCCCACAATCTGACCTCCAAACCCAGGACCTGGGGCTGAATTCCACCCGCTGCAACTGCGTTCATGACTTCCTCACAGACAGACCCCCCAGGTAGTGAGAGTAGGCTAGTTCACCTCCAACTCCATCACCCAAAGAGTAGGAGCCCCTCAAGGCTGTGTCCTGAGCCCCCTGCTCTACTCTTTCTACACTGACTACTTGTCCTCTTACAGCTCTACTTCCATCATCAAATTTGCTAACAACACAGTGGTTCTATCTCCAACAATGATGTGGAATCAAGAAGCTTGTAATGGACTTCAGAAAAAGTGAAAAAAAGGGCTACACTCTACTTATGATGAGTGGCAAAGCAGCTTCAAATACCTTGGACTGCATATCCTCTAAGAACCTGACTTGTTCTGCTCACACACAATCTCAGGTAAAAAAAGTCAGACAAAGACTGTATCATCTTCAGCAGCTGAGGAAACTAAGGGTTTCACCAGCATACTTGAAAACCTTCTATACTGGAGTTATAGAAAGCATTCTGTCTCACTGCATCTCAGTTTAGTACGGCAACTGCTCCAAACAGGGCTGTTAAGCACTTCAGAGAGTAGTGCAGTTAGCAGAGTACATCTCAGGGTAGGTTCTACCTTCTCTACAGGAAATATACAACAGTCGATGCAGAAACAGAGCTGTTAAAATCATTTAGGACCCTGATAATAAAATACAATATAAATGTCCAATCTAGAAGTGTTGGTTTGGGGTATGAATCTGCTCCGTTATTGACACGATGAGAAACATAAAAATTCTGATTCTTGAACCTATAAATAACCATAAAAGAAGCCGATGTGATCAAACCACCGAAAATAAGGTGCATATTGTAGTGAGTTTAAACACTGAGATCAATCTTCATAACAGAGCATGAGAGAGAGAGAGAGAGAGAGAGAGAGAGAGAGAGAGAGAGAGAGAGAGATGTAGAGGCAGGAATATTGCTGCAGTCCTCCCTGGAGAATTAAATTATCCTAAAGCTTTCGATGCTGCTTACAGTGACAAATATACTGCTGGATTTATACAGAATATATATTTAAGATCAATTGTGTGCATATATATATATATATATAATAAAATAATTCTGTAGACGTGTGCACTGGGGTGAAGCCTGAAACGTAGAATGAAAATGAAACGAGAGAAACTCACCATGTTAAGACGTTTAGAGGAGTTTAAACACCGCGTCGACACTCGAGACATACGCAGCTGTGTGTGAGAGATAAGTGTGGAGAAGAAAGGCTACCTGAAGGCAACATGAAAAAAAAAAAAAAAAGTCAAAAAAATGAAATGCACATTTATGTATACGACACGATACTTCAGTACCTGATCAAATTACCTCGTTACCCCGCATTGTATTATTGTAATCTTTATTTTTATTATAAAATGATAAAGGAATGATAGAGGAATGTCAATGTATCTGTCAGATCCATACCCACCCCTTTCGGTCTTATTTATATATATTTATATATATATATATAATACTTTTTATTTATAATTTATACTTTTATCATTTATAATCGTATATATATATATATATATAAATTTACTTATTTATTTTGTTGTACATTTCTATTTCTATTTACATGTTGGTTAGTGGTAAAAGCATTACACCACATGATTTAATTTGATTTCGAATGATGGAAGAATAATGGAGGAATAACACAAACAATGGAGGAATGATGGAAGCATGATGGAGGAACAATAAATGAACAAAGAAGGAATAATAAAGAATTTATGGAGAAGTATAAAGGAATGATTGAGGAACTCTGGAGAACTACGGAGGCACAATGAATGAGCAACGACGGAGCGATAGAGGAAAAATAGAAGCGCTACAACATGGAGGCACAATGGAGGAACGATGGAGGAATAAAAGTGGAACAACAGACGAACGATAGAAGAATAATTGAGAAAATACACAGTGATAGGTTGAAATAAGTATAACAAGAAACCAGAGCGTAAAACACTAATCCCAGCTCTGTGACACAAAGATGCAATCATCTTAATTAAACACGCTGCAGCATGGACCAGGAGCACGCCGACACGCTCGTTATCTCGACCGGGAACTCAGACCAGGCCGTGCGATTCGCCGATTGTATTCATTATGGCGTGCGCTGTTGGGATTACGAGGCGATCCGGGCGATTATCTCAGAGTCCCTAATTTGTCAATTTAATAACAAAAGCGAAAACGAACCGGGCTTGAGCGTAGATTTGTGTTTAAATTAAAATGTCAGAGTGGATTTCCCTCAGAGTCTGTGCTGAACCTCTCATTAATCTGTTTATAACACAAAACAAGAACGCTTTCAAGAATGACTTGGACCCACAATGATTCCTTGCGCTTTTATAGAAATGCTGTATTTTAAAAGGATGATTTCTAGCGTTACCCAGCCTGAGGAAACCTTTTGCATGAGATCCACATGTCTCCTTCTTCTCTGGACAAAAACACGTGTTTAATCTAGAAGCCCATTCTCTTCCTGATCCCACACTCTGCTGATGTGTATCTCACTGTTCCACCTTCTAAATCGCTGTCGAAAGGTAAAAGGGGGAAAAATAAGTCAGGATTTTCACCCGAGTCTTTTTCCGGTCTCCTGTCAGTCTTTGGCCGACAGCACTGTCCTCCCAAACAAAGCCTCTGTGCTTCTCTGCTTAGGTTCCAATCTCACCATCTCACAGGTGAACCTTTCAAACCAGAAGAGAGGAGAGGAACCGAAGGACGATGAGAGTCAGACGAATGAGACGCAGTCTGATATGAAACTCTAGTAAAAAATTAAAAAAGAGTATAATACAGCTTTCTTTTTTTTAATATACATATTGTGTGAAAGATTTAGAAGACAAAAAAGTATTGTATGTTTTTGTCTGTCTGTCCGTCTGTGTGTCTGTCTGACTGTCTGTCTGTCTGTCCATCTGTCTGTCCATCTGTCTGTCTGTCTGTCTGTCTGTATATCTGTTAATTACCTGATTAATACATTAATTGATTAATTTATTGTATTTATTTATACAAATGGCTGTAAACTTATTAAAGAGATTTATTAAAATTTAATTAACCTAAACATGCGCGGCGATAAAATTGTCTTCGTTTCACTGAAACAAAAAATTCACGCTTAAACCTTTTGGATTTAATTATATATATAAAATTATATTACATATAAAAATGCACAAATCTACAAATTAAATCAAATCCTAATTTTCAGGAGATAAATAATAATAATGAAAGTTACGCTTATGTTCCTCTAAAATGTGTATACACACACACACACACACACACACACACACACACACACACACACACACACACACATAAAATAATTAAATATTAATCACATATGATCTAAATAATAACCTTGTCAAACTTTAACATCATTAACAAAACTCAACAATTTCCCATGTGTGAGATTCACTTGCGGCCAAAAGTATTGACTTTTCCAACCATGTGTGATTTTTTTCCGCCCACAAACTTGGAGGCACACAATTGTGTAGGACGTCTTTGGATGCTGTAGCATGAATTTCACATAAACTATGATACCAAAAAACTGTTCCAGCATGACAATGCCCCTGTGAACAAAGCCAGCTCCATGAAGATCTGCTTTACATGGGGATGTTGGAGTGGAAGATCTCCTGCTTCAGAGCTCTGACCTTAACCCTGTTGAATACCTGAATTGGAACACTGACTGGACTTTTATTTCACTAATTGATTTCCTGTTAACGATTTTAAAGAAACGCATGTATGTTTGAAATCAGCTCTGGAAATCAACCTGGACCAGTTACTGTAGCTACATTTCTTACAAAACGATGAAATGTTTGTTTTTTGTACTCTTTGTATAGTGTAAGCTGCAAGCTGTATTTTAAAAATCATACTAGTTGCTTAGCAACCAATGCTTAGTGTTAATAACGGTGAAAGAGCTAAAAATATATATAAATAAATAAGTATATATGTATATATGTATACAGTATATACATCAAATTAAAACCTTTAACGAAGCACACATTTATTCACGACGTCTTTTCTTTACTCAGATATAAAATAATAAACTTTAATAATAAACAGATATTAAATAATAAACTATATCAAAAATGTTTAAATCACTCAACATTTGTTAGTTTGATGCCCCGAGTCTCAAATCAGCACCAAAATCCGCAAATCCGGCAATTAAAACCGTCCGTGTGGAAACATAGCAAAAGTTCCGTGTTGATGATTTACGTCATTTAAAACGGCATAATTATTTTAAACCATTTACAAGCATATTTAGTCTTCATGCTCTACGTTAAGTTCGGTTTCACTAATAATAAACATACATTTGCATAAAGCATCAGTATTTGTTTTTGTTGATTAGAGTAAAAACTTTGAAAGTATTAATTTAGGGTATTTAGAAGATACAAATGTGTGTAAGTTGAGTTTAAATGATTGAAACTATTGTCAGCCCTATTATATTTATATACATTTTTTTTTTTTTAATATAAGTGAAAAACAATAAGGCAAATAGTGAAGGATTTGTTGCTAAATAGACTAATTAATTTATAACAAAACACAAAATATTTTATACACACACACTACAGTTACTCTAAAATATTGTTACTATATTTTTACTATATACTATTGTGATACTGTAAAATATTTGTATTTTGTTACAAAAAAAAAAACTACTCACACAGACAAAAAAGATGTTAAATTCTATTTCAAACGAAACAAATGAAAGTAAATTCAGCAACAAATCCTTTACCATTAAACAACTTCATTCATTAGCAGTGGTTTTTAACAAAAAAACATAAAAACTCAGACTAAATCAGACTAGCGCACGCAGCACTGAGTGTTTACTGTTAGCTTGTCCCCCTGAGGGTAAGAAAAAACTTTAAACTGATCTTTAAAGTGTAAATAAGCAGAGCGAGCACCGTGCCCTTTTACACCGTGGGTTTAAAGAGTTCTTACCCACCACTTGCATCATTACTCCAACATGATTTTTTTTCCCTCTCTCTCTAATAGTCAGGTTGGTGTGTGATGTGTGGAGTTTTGAAGCTTTGTCGAGGGTCAGTCGACCCACCTGCTCGCCAACCCTCGCCGCTCTCTGGATTTTCCCTCCGAGAATAGAAACCCGGGTCTGTTATCATTAAAGCAACACTCGGCCTGTGTTGCTTCACTCGGCCACCTCCACTCGTAGATTAGATATTTCCAAAACCTAAGGTTTGGACTCTTTGTATACAGGCTGAAATGTGTTCTCTTTATATATCCGTTTAAAAAATTATAATAATAAAATTAATAAACACCAGAACATCTGTCGAAAAATTGGATAAAAACATGTACGTTATTAAAAAACAAAAAAAAATCTCTATTAATATATAACTGGTTAATGTGACACAAATATCATATCACAATACTCATTCAAATGTCCATCAATATAAATAGAAATATATGGATATTAAAATATATAAATGACACTATATGTGTTTTTTGAACATCCCGTTCCACATTCAGTCCACATTCGCTGTTAAAATTATCTCTTGTGGGAAGATGTTCCACGAGATTTTGTGTGAGATTTTTTCATTCCCAAGGGTGTGAGTAAAGTCAGGTAGTGATGTAGGTGAGATGTGGTGAGGAGGCCTGGGGTGCAGTCAGCGTTCACATTCATTCTTGTTAAATAGGGTTGCGGTCAGAGCTTTACAGCAGGAGATCTTCCACTCCAACTTTCTCATGTAAAGCAGATCTTCATGGCTTTGTGCATAGGGTCTTTGCCATTCTACTGCATTCAGTATCATCCTATAGAATTTTGCATCTTCAATTTTGTGTAACAGTTTTGTCATCAGAAGCACACATGGCTGGAAAAAGTCAGCATGTATAAGAATCTCATACATAAACTTAAAATTTGTATTTTGTTAAACAACATGAGATTGATGGTAGTACAATTTTTTTTTTCTTTATAAATCAGCATTGAAAATGAAGGAAAATATAAAAATCATAAACAAATTTCAATGCTGTAGTTTATATCTCATTATATTAGTATATTATAATTTTGGAAGAAGAGTATATTAGTACATTTTAGTATAGTATAGTATATTGTATTATTATTATTATTATTATTATTATTATTATTATTATTATCGGCATATCTGTCTGAAGATCTTGTTTAGTCTGAAGATCACTGATTCTCGTCTGTGTTCCCTCCCATCTCCTCGTTAGTGTTCTCCAGAAGACACTTATTGCTGAGATTACAACCTTTTTGTTTCCTCTCCAGACCAGGAAGAACCATAAAACCCCCTACGTGTAATGCGTTTAACAACATCTCCACCTGTGACGGTTGGTTGTACACGAGCCTCAGTGCTGCATGGCATCGCTTTTCCCCCCAGTTGTATTCCATTCGTTCTGCCTTCAGCGAGGACCAGATCGGATCGGTGGGGTGGTGGGGGGGGTCTGGTTGAGTCTTTTGACTAAACGGTTCGGTGTGGAATCGGCGTGGCAGGACGCATTGTGGGGGGATCCCTACTCTCGGGCCGCATCGCCGTGGCGAATACATGAGTAATGGCACAAAGCCTGGGTTACAAGCGCATGCGATTAGATTGAGGTGTGAATAGGGCAAAGAGACACGATCTACATATCCATTTATCACGGCGTGTCATGTTTCTCGCCTCCTCGTTACGAATACGCTTGTACGGTTCCCTAACCCTGGCCGGAAAAAAGCTCTCTGGCATCGCGCCTGCAGGCGGCACCCTGACTGTGAAATATCTCGTCTATAAAAGCTGTGGTGACCCGACCATAAATAAACTGCGATCGCCAACAATTCAGGAGGCACGGCCTGCACTCTGGAGGGGAAGATATTAAAAGATTACTAGCGATAAATAATTTTTCTGGAGATATTAGATTGTGGGATTATGAGGTTTTACGTCCTATTATCAGATAATGTATTGTTATTTTTAATAGAAAAGAAGTGTCCATTTTTTTCGAAAGGATCAGAAAATGTAAATGCTTGAAAATAGCTAAAGAAATGGGTTGAACGAATGACATTATATCCTCCATGCAGGAGAAGATACAGGAACATTTGCACCAATCTCCAACAATCTTCCTATTATATCCATCACACACCATACAGAAGCTTGTGGACACCTGACCATAACATCAATACTGTATGTGCTTCTTTTTTAAACATTCCATTCCACATTTAGCCCCCATTTGCTCTTATACGAAGACCAACTCTCCTGGGAAGATTCCACTAGATTTTGTTAGTAAAGTCATGTATTGATGTAGGTGAGATGTGGTGAGGAGGCCTAGGTTGAACTCAGCGTTCATCCCAATTCATCCCGAAGATGTTTAATACGGTCAGAGATCTACAGCAGGAGATCTTTCGCTCCAACATCTCCATGTAAAGCAGATCTTTATGGAGCTGGTTTTGCGCACAGGGGCATCGTCATGCTGGAACAGGTTTGGGTCTACAAGTTCAAGTGAAGGTACAATATCATGGCACCTGCATCCAGATACATCTGATACAATTCCAACATAACGGAAGTATTTTCTGGCCATGTCTATCTATTCCATATCAAATCCGACACTTACTGAAAGGCCACCATTATTTTTGTACAGTAGAAATCCTCGTTTTCAGACTTGACCTCATAATAAACCCAAAAAAACCTTTTCTGAAAGTGTAAATGTGCCATTAATCTTTATTCCAGGTCTATGGATTTTTTAGCAATTAGAAGGAAGTTCCTTGAAATAATCTGAACCCTGTGTGACATCAAAATAACACTCATTTCCGAAAAAAGGAATTTTGTATATAAAAGTGTTATAATGTTCAATATACAAGTGCTTCCTTTTTCCACAGACTTACAAAACACACAGTGCAATCCTTCGGACATCCGGGCGGTTTTTTAAAGGTCGAGACGGCGGGAGATCAAAGGGGTTTTTCCATCCGTCCTTTCAAAAAATAAATTTCGGAAGAGCTTCCACGCCATGACGATACGACACCGATCAGAAGCGGCGTGTCGCACACTTAAAGTTAAACCGGCGACTGAGGGAGTGGCAAACAAATCCCACAATGCTTTATCGATTCCTGGCACAAAGTCCGATCCTGCTGAGCGACAACAGATTCCTGAGACACGGAGCGAGCGAAAAACAGCGCACACCGTGCTGCTACCGTGTCCCAGTGACAACAAATAAACAAACAATAGAAATAAATCTCTTTAAACACACACACACACACACACACACACACACACACACACACACACACACACACACACACTCAAGAAATATCTTTTATATTCGACTTGATAAAAATGAAATGGAAAACTGTGTCTAATTCACTGCTCTTCGCAGAGGATTTGTAAAGACAGAAAAAAAAAGGAAACAAAAAAATTATAATAATTACAAAAAATGTTATAAATCCAATCAACCTTCTGGACATACCAGACATTCTGAAGGTTCAAATCTTTCTCAGTGCACTAAGCAAAGTGTCGGAGAACACAGAGAGGGTCGCCGGAGTGTCCTTGATGGCGACGCAGAATGCCTCAGATACGCTCAAATTAAAGAGGGAGAGCGCGGAGGACGGAGGAGCGTGCGCTGACGCTTTTATGAAAGGCCATAAAGTATGTGGATAAACAAGATTTTTTTTTTTGCAAGGATTGTGTTTTTTCTATACGCCGGATTCCCAGGACACGGCCTGCTCTTCAACACGAGGCTCTCGCGAGTGACGCTAATGGTGACCGGTGCTCGCTGAAAGCAGGAAGCAGCTGACAAACAAGCTCTTAAACCGAATCAAGGGACACACACGCCAGCTTCTGAAGCACTGGAACGGGAGCCATATTGGCCAGATCCGGGGCAATACTTGCCAATAAACAAAATATTGCGCTCCTGAGCTTAGAATCTAATCTAATATGGCGCGAAGGAGGAGAGAAGCGATTGAACGTAGGGGAATGAAGCTGTCCACGGAAAAAAAAAAACGTGCTCGGATCGGTCCTTCGGGAAAGAACCGCGGCATTACTCATCGTAGCCGGATCGTTTTGGAAGAAGAGTAAAGAAGAGGGTTTGGGAAAAAACGGACCAAAAAAAAGAAGGCTGCAGTCGCTACAAAGCAGATGGAGTGGATGAGCGAGTTGGCGATGATGACCTCACCTAAGGGCATATAGGTGGATAGATAGATCAAAAACAAAAAAGAGAGGAAAAGCATCTGAGGAAGAGCTTAAAGGCTCAGCCGGGGCACCTCTAGGCAGTCAGGTGAAGGGGTGAAACAACACACACAAACACACACACACACACACACACACACACACACACACACACACACACACACACACACACACACACATAATTATGAACACCTCTGCAGCACTGGCCTGAAAGTACTCTTTAGAAAATACACACACACACAAACACACACACACACACACACACACACACACACACACACACACACACACACACACACACTCTCTCTCTCTCTCTCTCTCTCTCTCTCTCTCTCTCTATTGGTTTTTTTCCGAAGTAAAATGACACGGAAAACACGGCCCGCGTGTCCACAGCTAATGAGTCCAAAGCAAAAGCGATCTCAAATCAATAGTCCCAAACGGGACGCCTGATTATACGCCGTTCGGAGCACAGATTTCTATAAGAACTGCACCTGGCCGTGAGGGAATTTCCATGTTTAACGCCGATCGATCGGCGGAACGCAGCGGTTTGTTAAACAGGCTGTCGATCTCACATGCGAACGCCGTCGGGGCGGAACGAAGGCCAGAGGAAATCCTGAGGCCCGGGTTAATCAGGCGAATCACTGTTTTTTTTTTTTGTCCTTCTCTTTCCGGATGTTTAGCCCGTGTTTGCGTGTCTACCGAATTCGAGTCAACACAGATCCCTGGCACGTAATAAACAAAATCAGCATTTAAAATCAGCATTTTGTGTGGACTCTGGTTATCTTTGTGGAGTATTAATATCTAATTAATTTATATATGAATTATAATAATAAATACTATTAATAAATATAAAATGATGTATTTAAAAAACTATGTATGTATGTAAAAATATTTGTATTTGTAAAATATTTTTTTAAATCATCGTAAGTTCGAAAAAATCCTGTAGAACCAGTGTGACTTCAGAATTTATTTTTTTTCAAGATCACGTTAGATCTCACAATGAATACAATCAGAAAAGGATAAATCCATCCTACACACACATTAGCACTATATACAATCTGGGGAGTGTGGGGGAGGACCAAATCACAAAATTTTTTGCCACTAATGTTGTACCATTCTTTACTTTTTTCATGCTTCTTGTAAACTTTGCCCATACACACGTGCTCACATATCTTATACAAAAAATGCTAAATGTGCTAATCGTGTTGCCGTCCCCCCTCTAACGTCAGGCCGATTTGGAGCACAACATGGCGGATGAAGCCGACGTGTTTTTATAACAATCACTTCACGCCATTAAAGAAAGCTACGTAAGCGTAAGATTGATTTCAAATCATTCTGTTTTTGCAGGTGAAAGTTCTAAAAAACGTGCATCGGTAATCCAACAGGACCGTCCCGCTGAAATCACACCATCGACGGAACGGTCTCGATGTAAAAATGTAGCGTCATCTTCTCAGTTACGCTCGCTCTGTAACCTCTGTAAAACTGGTTTCGATTCTTAAATCCAAGTGAGGTGGAATCTAATCCCAACATGGTGCTATTAAAGCTGCTCGAAATAAAAGTGCCATAAAGTACTGAAAAAACACACACACACACACACAGACACACACAGACACACACACACACACACACACACACACACACACACACACACACACACACAGAGACAATGCATGCACTAGTTTTTTTTTTTTTTATCGTCTGATGTCCCATGGGAGTGATTGGACACACCATCTCACACACCACACACACACACACACACACTTAGGGCCGAGGATGCTGTTACGGTTTCAGACTCGCGCCGAACTCTAATGATGGACCGAACGCATTGTTTCACCGCAGAGCCCCGGATCGGAGCGGCTTTATCCGCCGCATCGCTTTTCCTGTTCGCCCACGGACGCTCCGGCAGCCGTTGCCACGTAATGCCCTCTTAACGAGCCTCCGAACTTTATGTTTTGATGCATTGCCGTCCGTCTGAAAAGTAATACAGAAATGGACGAAAAGCATTAGCATTTGACTAACCGACGTCGTTCGCCCGGGCTGGGTAGGAAAAGATGCAGAGGAAAAAAAAACACGGGCGAAAGCCTAATGACCACTTTAGTTCTGAAGCTAACGTGGTTACAGGCAGGGATGAGGGGGTGTCGTGTAAACCGATCCTGAAGGATAGACGGCTGCTTTCAGAGTTGTGGAAATTTGGAGCAAATGAGATTACATACAGATTTAAAAACAATTGATCAAAGACACTCATGTCACTCGTTCGCGGTGGTGTTCAGCAGTGTACGGGAGAGCAGAAGCAGCGTCTACGTCCTCACACACACGAAAAGTTCTTTACAAAGTAAAGAACTCCATTTATTTTTATTTGTAGAGCCATTTTAACATTGGGCTTTGTCTCAGAACATCTTTACCGAGATAAAAAGGTTATTACAAGGTTATTAAAAGGTTATCCAGAGGGACATTATCTCATTCATACAACCGAGCAGCTATAGGGTTAAGGGTTGTGCTCAGGGGTCCAAGAGTGGCAACTGGGTGTGGCTGAGGTTTGAACTCACAACTTTTAGATCCAAAGTCCAATGCCTTGGTACTTAAACGTTTTCTGCCATTAGAAAGGGGGTACATTTTTAATCCCCATCTGTCCTCTATTACGCCACAATGTGGTCATGAAAGTTTAAAAAAGTCAAATTGATTGAAGTTCTAAATCAATAACATTAAATAAAGGACGCCCCACACTTTGAAAACAACAGCCATAACCACTAAGATACCACTAATCTGTACACCTTTATTCTTTAAAATTATAAGTTTGTCCCTAATTAGCGAGTCAGTGGCAACTGTGGCAATTCCTTAAACCCCCATCCTCATCAATAAATGTCCATTCATTACAGCTCCATCATAGTTGAACTCGACAGACATTAAAGATCAAGAAAAGTCTTTTTATTTTTATTTTATTTCAAGTCCTCCAATAAAACCCAGATAAACCGGTTGACTTTCCACACGTGCAACGGTTTAACATTCAACCAGCAGCTTATTAACTCAAAAACACAATACTTGAAAGTTCCGACGCGGCCGGAGTCAGAAACCTAAAGTGCTCGCCAATTAGACCAAAATATCAAACTCATTAAATTCATCAGCCGAGTGGAGGACTAGGGTCCTGCTGCATGGAGTATACTAGACCACAGCTGTTCAAAGAGAAAAAAACAAACAATGGTGCAGAAATAAACAACTCTAACACACAAATATACATTGCTACACAAGCTAGAGAATGGCTATGACAGGCTCCGCCCACAAACATAATACCAAGGAAGTGGTAGCTAAGTGGTTTAGTCCGATGTCCAGGTTCATTTGCAAATGCATATTTTTCTCTACATTTTGTCCTTCTGTCCACACTGAGACGGCATTGTCAGTCAAGGAAAATTTAGCTTTTTGGAAATGTTCGCGAATTGGATGCATTTGAGAACGCTGTTGAAAATGAAGAATTTTGAAAACGCATTTGTTGTCGTCGCCGCGACTTTTCAAAGAGCCGGAAAGTAAACAAACGACAGACAGAAATGACGCGGGTCGGAGCGTCTTACATTTTGCTCATGCGCAGTACAGGGATGTAAGCGTTTTCAGACGTTTCAACAACTTTTGGTAATGATTAAAGAACGAAAGGAGCGATTCCAGGTAAAAAACAACACGTTTTTAAACTAATTCGGATTAAAGCATTGGACTTTGGATTTGAAGGTTGTGAGTTCAAATCTTAGCCACACCAAGCTGCCACCCCTGGGCCCCTGAGCAAGACCCTTAATCCCATAGCTGCTCAGTTGTATGAATTAAATCAATGCAAATCGCTCTGGAAAAGAGAGTCTGCAAATGCCATAATATGTAAGTCCACAGTGGAAATTTCCACATGCTCATGAATGTCTAAGAATTCTGTACCTCTTACAGGATTAATGATCTCTTAGTCTCATATTTTGGTTGTGAACAAACTTCACAACTGGATCGCAAAGTCAGAAGAAATCTCTAACTAGTAAAGAACACCTTCATAGAGTTTTACAAAGAGGCATCTCAAAACATTTCAGCTGAACGTCTGGATAAAGTAAAAGTAAAATAAAGTTTTGGCATTTTTATATTTGTTTGGTCAAAGTAAACGTTCATATCATTACATGACCGAGTTTGTTGCATAGAAACAAAAGGAACATGCATCACACAAAAACCATAAAATGCTCAGAGATTCCATCATTTTCCCAGCCACTGTATATATCTAATCAAGAAGGCATAGTGTGTATCATGTTGATACGAACGAGTCTTTATTAATAAAGAAATATACGTTACTCCATTATTGTTCATTTGGGTTAGATGTGAATACTGGATGGTGATTGGCTGAAAGGGGTTCAGGTGTGAGTTCAGAGTGTTGAACACACAGGTAGTTTGAGGTCAATTTAATCAGCGTTCTCAATTAATGTGCTGCTCAATGTCTAGTCTACTGTGGACATTTCCTAAAGACCTTCCTGAGCTCCATGGAAGAGTTTTGCTTGTGGTGAAACTCACACAAATCAGGCATAGCGTTATGAACACCTGCCTGATATTGTGTCCTCTTTTGTCGTGACCTATCGAGCATTAACAGCATGAACTTCTTCAGCAGTTTGAGCTACAGGAACTCGTCTGTTGGATCGGACCACACGGACCAGCCTTCGCTCCTCACGTGCATTAATGAGCCTCAGCCGCCCACGACCCTGTCGCCGGTTCACCACTGTTCCTTCTTTGGAGCACTTTTGATAGATACTTACCACTGCAGACCAGGAACATCCCACAAGAGCTGCAGTGTTGGAGACGCTCTGACCCAGACGTCTAGACGTCACAATTTGTCAAACTCGCTCAAATTCTTACGCTCGTCCATTTTTCCTGCTTCTAACTCATCGAGTTTGAGCACAAAATGTTCACTTATTGCCTAATAAATAATTCCACTCACTAACAGGTGCCATGATGAAGAGATCATCAGTGTTCTTCACCTCACTGCTCATAATATTCTAATGTCAGAATTTTTATTCCTAAACACTGTGAATGGTGAATATGTTAATTTCAAGAAATGGACCAAGGCACAAGAAGAATTCGGAGATGAAATGGAAAAGAAAACGTTCGAATGAGAAATAGAATGAAAAACGGCACCAAGTGATAACTTCAACAGCTTTATTATCACTCTCATTCTTTCTGTCACTTTCTCTAATATCTATTGATAAAAAATCATATAAACCAATGCTATCTCAATGTAAGCAGAGGAATTGGAGATGTAAGAAGTTGTATATAAAATAGAAAAAATAAAAAGCGTTTATTAGTGAGTTCGGTGTGAAAGAGTTGAATTTTAAAGTAAAGGTTTCAAAGTTTTCTGATAACACTAGTGATACACAATTAGATAAATAAAAAACATTGCTATCGGGCAACTATGAATAAAATCGCGTTAGCCATCGCACGTAATCCGTTTGAAACGGGCATCTGTGTTGGAAATAGCCGCATGATAAACTCCGCCGTTTCCAGCGACAACACATTTACATCCTCGGGATACACAGATGCTCCCGTTCGCCGGCGGATGCGTGGTGGCACAGGACGTACTGCGACGCCTGCTGTACATGTGGATCTATTTCGGTATCGCGAAATTGAGGGCTCGGTGAGACGGCGGCTTTATTTGGTCTGTTCCCGTTTTCCCTTTTTGTTTTGTAGGTTGCTATTAGCTAGGCACGTTCGCCAGTGATTAGTCACGTCTAAATGAGAAATATAGCGCCGCGTCAAGCGGCTCTCGCCTCTGAGAAAAATCACACGTGCGGAACAATGGCTTTGTTGTTTCTAGCCATGTAAGGGTGATCTTTTTTAGGTGTCCATTAAATATAGAAAAAAAATGAAATAAATAAAGAAAAAAAACGAGAGTAGAGGTTTCTCGAGGTCTTTGTGCTGATGCATCGCTCTCAATGTGACATTAATAACATTTTAGCATAAACAATGGAAAGTGAGGAGTAGGGGGAAATAAAGAAGAGAGAGGAGAGAAGTGGGCTCATGGAGGCAACCAAACGAGGCAACAGACAACAGACGAAAGGGCAACGAGGACCCGTGCTGAGAACGGACGCCGCTTTTTTGAGAGGGTATCACTCACGGCAATCGGAATTAACACGTGCGATGATGACTAATACCTTTTTTTATACGTTCGCTTTAATATCGTTCGCCGTTAGGTCTTCGGTATCAAAGCCGTCGCAGCTGGAGATGACCTGCGATACGAGCCGAGGTGTTTCCCCACCTGTCGCTCTCCGTCTGGCGTGACTAACGTAACGCCGATCTACAGCGCCTCAGATATAACCAGAGATGGTTTCGTGCTTACTGGATGTGCCTCTGTGAAATTGACATTTCGAAAAAAAGACTAAGCGACGACTGGGCTGACATTTTGACAATCTGTTTCCATCCAGCTGTGCGAAGAACGAGTTTTTTTTTTTTTTTTCTTTTAAAATCCAGACACGGGCGATGGTGTTTTGCTGAAAAAATTCACTGTGCCTCCTGTAATTACAGACCACTGGGTGTCTGAGAGGGTAGGAGGGGACGAGGGGGGGTAGAAAGTGCGAGAGAAAGAGAGAGGGAGGGAGGGAGCAGATTAAAAACGAGTGGACACTATTAGTCCAGGTCAGAGTCGCTGTGGCCCTCTCGATCCTCACCACCTCATGACTAGACGTGCGGAAACGCCGTAACGTGGAAATACGGATACCTGTGTGTTGAGAAAAAAAGCAATGTTATTGCGTTTCCATCTGGTATTTTAAAGCGCGCTTGAATGGGATAAAACTGGAAGGTAATTATTGAATGTGTGTAAAAACTAATGCTGGATCGTTTTCAAGGTCAGAGAGAAAATTTTTGTTCCACACAACCCAGATTTCCTGAATTAATTAAGCCTAAAAGTAAAAGATTTGTAGGATTTTCCATCGTCCATACAACTCTTCGTCTGTTTATTTCGCGACACCGTCATCCATGTACGCACAAACTAACCGCCTGGCAAAATTCTGTATGTCTGGAGACAATCCGAGGTGTGAAAACAACCGTAATTAAGCCTGAAAGAATGTTATATATGGCTGCTTTAACCGAAGAAATCCATTCAATGTTCCCTTGTATGAGATTTGGCTGGAAAAATAATAATGAAAATAAATGAATAAAATACAGCACTCATAAGTCTGTATGTATGAGACTGTCACGTTTAGTTGTTATACTGTAATTAGAGAGAAAAAGTTTTCGACATTTTCCAGCGAAGCAATCGCAATTTCGCCGCACATGAAAGATCTGCAGGGGGAAAATAGACTGCTCTTGGCAATGCCCTTGTTTTTGGCATAGTCATTAACTCTGATAAGACCAGACGAGATTCTTTCAAACGGTCGCTAATTCTTTGGCAGGATGTGGGCCAGCTAGCATCGCTAACGGTCTTATCATGGGTCCATGTTGCACGCCACTGCGCTTATATCATAAGATAGAAATGGTAGAGAGAATTAACATTTTATAAACAAGGAAAAGTCTCATAGAAGGTGGAACTTTTATAATAACAAAAATTGTAATAATATAGTACATATAAACATAAGAATAGTTGATTGTTTTGAAGTTGTACACTATTTAGCCATCTGACACCAGCATATCTGGTTCTCGCAACAAAAATATACAAACAATTCTATAGGATGTCTTTGGATGCTGGAGAAACTGTATTATAATTCAATATAATACATTTTTATTTGTACAGCGATTTTAGCAATGGACGTTCTCTCAAACAGCTTTACAGATATGAAGCAGTTATACACTTAAATAATGTATACGTGCCTATAACTTCGTTTCTAATGAATGAGCCTGTGGAAAAGAAAATAAAAAAGCCTGACATAGCATGAGAAAGAAACCTTGAGAGGAACCAGTCTTGTCCTCATCTTGGTGGCACCAAATGTTCACTCATTGCAGTTCCATTAATGAAGGTGTGCAGTGAAAGGCGATTAAATGCAACCTTGAGCCATATTAATTCCAATCCAAATCCATTCTCTAAGTTCTTGAGTTGCTCAGTAACTTCATAAAACTTTAGGTTGTTGATGTGAACCCATCCTCACACAGCGTGGCCTACAATTGATAAGAACTCCATCCACTTAAACTACGAGACCCAAACCTGTTCCAGCTTGACGATGCCCCTGTGCATAAAACCAGCTACATGAAAATCTGCTTTAGATCGGGATGATGTCACCAGGAACCTTCTCACCTCATCTACTGTACATCAGTACCTGACTTTACTAACACTCTTGTAGCTGAATGAATCTCACACAAAACGCCACAAAATCTAGTGGAACCTCTAAACAGAAGAGAGGAGGTTATGAAGATTGAATGTGGAATGGGATACTCAAAATCCAAACGTATGCTCAGATGTTCACTATCAGGGATTTTATTTGGGACAAAGTAAAAAAAAGGCCATTTTGTAAACGTCAGAGAAAAAGAAATCTGCAATAACATGATCAGAAAATGGAAGAAAATCTATCTATCTATCTATCTATCTATCTATCTATCTATCTATCTATCTATCTATCTATCTATCTATCTGTCTGTCTGTCTGTCTGTCTGTCTGTCTGTCTGTCTGTCTGTTCGTCTGTCTGTTCGTCTGTCTGTCTGTCTGTCTGTCTACTGGACTACAGTACCATACACATCCCTCACACACTTAGATTTATTTTTTGTTGGAAAAGAGAGATACTGTAGCATTCAGGCCTTAATGACCGGACTGTATAACAGTTTTACACAAAGAGAATGGATTACAGTACCACACACACACACACACACACACACACACACACACACACACACACACACACACACACATCTCCATTGCAATTTTTGCATTATATCTGCTGCTGAATCACTAATGTTCTCCATGTACAGTATTCATTCTTTCTCACACTTCACTGTGCACTGCACTGCTGCACCATCACTCTTTTATTGTCTCATTGTATTATATTGTGTTGATTGCACACGTTTGTGTCCGTGCACGTGATGCGATATCCTGTACATTCCAGTTTATATTGCTGTATGTGGAACCTTGGAGTCTTGGAGGAACA
This sequence comes from Silurus lanzhouensis, assembly GCA_039877035.1. Taxonomy (NCBI): domain Eukaryota; kingdom Metazoa; phylum Chordata; class Actinopteri; order Siluriformes; family Siluridae; genus Silurus; species Silurus lanzhouensis. Next base: position 234,841 of record JBCEWE010000025.1, read on the forward strand.
CTGTCTCCATTCACACTATATACAGTATAGGGTTTAAATGACAATAAAAACCCACTCGTCTATTGCGTCTACCTCTGCAGGACTTCCCACACGGGCGTCTTTCATGATCGCATTGCACACTGTGCACTTTATATATGCGTATAGGTTTTTTACATAAACTAATAAAAATTACTGATCACTTTTTCATGAGCTAATAGTGACATGTACCAATCAGGAACTATTTGCTTGGCATTAGTGATACAAGCACATAGCAGTGCTTCTGCACACATCTCTCATCACACACCTCTTTTCCGTGATCGCACCACTCTCCTTTAAAATGTTTGGAGAAGCCGTGTGTACGTCAGGACCGGCACTATACCAGCACCAATACAGCTGCAGATTTCATTCTAAAACTGATTTAGTAATACATGTTTAATTCATATATCCAGGTCGTAGGGTTTGGTGATCATTGTTCTGCAATCGACGAAGTTTATTAGATCTTGACGAGTCCATTAGTCTGCACAAATACAACAGCTTCCTTGTCTGTGCATTGCACACTGTACAGTTTATCAGAATCATCTCTATTAACAAGAATCATGGGTTGCATGTACAAGGAATTTGTCATAGTGTACTGGTGCTAAAAATATGAAAAGAAATTGAGAAAATGAAAATAATGCAATGATAATTAAAGATAAAGACATTTTACAGTTGTGCAGGGATTTAAAGGCAGACAGTGCAATGATCATTTTTCCTGAATAGGTTCGTGGTGCAGGGTTGCATTATAGAAGTGCTTGTTGAATTGTGTTAATGTAACACAATATAGTGATATAGTAGTGTATAGTATTATAGCAATGTAGTAGTCTGTGTTAAATTGTGTTAATGTGTTGAATTGTAATATATATATATATATATATATATATACAGTATATACATGCACATACTGTATTTTTTGTTTTGTTTATGCACTACTGTAATTTTGTCAATTTAACACATGCATCTTTAATTTTTTTTCTCCTTTATCACTGAGGTTGCTTTGAGAATTTGCAAAGGAATTTTACTGTATTTTCTAAAAAAGTTCCCTGTACATATGACAGTTCACTCCTGAATCCTAAAAATGTTTTATTGAAACTGAATATAAATAAAACATATTAAACTATAAACATAATTATAAAAAAATTAGCAGGTGTGTTTTATTACATTGTAGTCATTTAAATGTAAATTTCACCATGTAGCTGTTTATATATTTAAAAATAGATACAATATAAAGGACTAAGTGTGTTTAAGTGCATTGCAAGTGTTCAACTTCAAAGTGTAAAAATTTCAGTTAGTGTCTAAAAAAAAATGTTTTACAAAATAATGGGATAATTAAAATATATACATTTATATAATTAAAATAAAAAATAAATAAATAAATGACCAGGGGTGTTCATGTGCATTAGAGTTCATTAACTGTAAAGTGTACAACGTTCCGTTAGTGTCTATAGAAAAATCAGTTATACAAATAATAATTAACCTCATTTAAATATATAAGATTATATAATGAGGATGTACATAAGAAACATTTCATAACCAAGTTTATATAATAGCTATAACATAAAAAAGACCAGGAATCTTCAAGTGCATTGCAGGTGCTCATTAACTATAAAGTGTAAAAATTGCAGTTATTGTCAATAAGAATTGCTATATATCTAATGCGGATATTCCTTATAAAATAAATACGAATTTAAATAATCCGAATATATAGTATTAAACAAAAACCAACAAAAAATAACCAGGTGTGTTAAAGTGCATCACAATTGTTCTTTAACTATAAAGTGTAGAAATTGCTGTTATTGTCTAGAAAAAAATGTCTATAAAAAATCTATCTAAATATATAATATTTAAATACAATGTAAATACACATTATGCAAATGTAAAAAAAATAATATATATTTTTTTTAACTATAAAAAACCCAGGTGTGTTCAAGTGCATTGCGAGTGTTCATTAACTATAAAGTGTAGAAATTCTATAAAACGTCTATAAAAAGCTACATAAATATACAATTAAATATAATGTAGATATCCATTATAAAAATGTATATAATTACAAATCATTTTAAAAAAGCCATAAAAATAACCAGGTGTGTTCAAGTGCATTGCGAGTGTTCGTGAACTAAAAAGTGCACATATTTCAGTTCCTACAAAAGGCCATTATTGTTCAGTTTTTTTTTTTTTGTTGACGTTTGCTGTTTCAGATTTAGTCCCATAAACGTCTCGGTTCTTGATGCTTCCGTAACAGGAAATAAGTGAACTTTATACTGGATGTATATCGGTGGTAACTGCTCGAATCACGGCCGTGCCACGTGCGCACACACGGCGTAGTGCGTATCATCAGTTATTGTACCTGCTGCACGCACAAATGCCTGTGATTTATCTCTGCCGGACTCGAGCGCATTGTACGAGTCGAACATAATGGGTGGATGTAAAGCGTTGAAGGTCACCTGCAGAGAAAGATAAAAATGTGGGAACCGAAGAAAAGAAAAAAAAATCTGAGGACAAGGAAGGTAAAAGTAAGTAAATAAATAAATAAATAAATAAAGCCAACGCCGAGCCTTGCAGCATAATGAGAGGGAACGAGTGTAAAACATCATTCCCAGGTGAAAGGGACCCAGGAGACGCGTCCGGCTCCTTCAGGGCACTGCTCTACATAAAAGCATGCCGGATTTACAATGTGAACTTGTCCTTAAAGTTGTTTTTACACACATTATGGAAAATTATGAGCGGAACAGAGATGCTTGACTGCATGCTTCGTGATCTGTGCTGTAAACACCGTTGAGAAAGAAACACAGGCTCGTCACACACACACACACACACACACACACATATATATACTGTATATATGTATATGTATTATATATATGAAATGTGTGTGTAGCTCGCTCGTGTCATGCTTCGGTGCTTGGAACATGCAAAGTCTGCACAAAATCTGTGTATTGCTCTTCCACAAATAAACCGGCGCGAGTGCTAAGATGAGGCGTGTAATCCACTTTACAGAGTTAGCTAAATCTTTTAAACGGATTCGGTCCTCGCCCGCACCAAATTCAATTACCGCTGCGGGTTCACGAAATCCTCGAAGCTGTAAAATTCCCACTGATTTAATTTGCTTTCGAACTTACCAAAACATTTTTTTTTGAAGGTTAATATATGTTTTTTATTTTTTTTTTTTTTGCGTCAAACATCTCAAAATACTGATGTATTGTTTTGATTTGTGAAGACGAAAAAAAACTGCTGATCTCGATGTTAGTGGATGTGCGATAGAATGCTGAGTGACGAGACAATTTCCAGGCTGTCGTGAGAGATTAGAACCGGCGTTATTCTTCGGATTTTGGGCATCAGATTCGGAGTCAGAGGCGTGTTTTATTTTTCCGGGAGGATTCGCGAGCGCCGTTTTTTTTGTTTGTTGTATCGACACCGTTTGTAACAATCACGACCCTTTATTGAGACGAGGAAGGAAGGAAAAGAAGAGGACGTCTCTCCGTATTTCGGCGTACACATGCGCTCTTTTAATACGGTCTCGATTTTTTTTTGGTGCTTCCTCCCATTAAAAAGTGCCAAAAAATGGGTTGAGTGTGTTGTGGTGCACAGCTGGGCTCCAGAGAGGCAGATGGTGACAGACAGCTGGTTCTCACCTCTTCTAGAAAAGTCACTGCGAAGATGGAGGAGTGAGACGGCACCCTGCGAAGACACAGAGCCACCACCCTCCCTCTAGTATACCCCACCCCACCCCCAACCATCCCACCCAAGTGCCCCCATTCCCCCCAGGGGGGTCAGACTGGGCTTGTGGGACTCGGAGAAACAACGGTGACTATGTATTCAGGAGATGCAAAGATCTGGTGTCAAACGGAAATGCTTGCAGCACATTATCACCCGAGGCAAGGGCAATTTTCACTCCCACACGCTCCCGTCTCTACGGAACAGACCAGAAATTGCTGCACGGACGGCGTTCGCTTCACGACGGGCGCATTAAAGCAGACGCTTAACGTGGACACGCAGCAGTAGTAGTAGTACAGATCGAGAAAATGATCGATGTCTGGGAAACGTGAATGCGTGCAAAGATAAATAATACAATGAGTGATTTCGACACAAACAATGTTTTTTGGGGGGATTTTGGAGTTCATTTGCATGTGTTGAGAAAAGAAAAGAAAGAAAGAAAGAAAGAAAGAAAGAAAGAAAGAAAGAAAGAAAGAAAGAAAGAAAGAAAGACTGCAGCCAATTAGGTATTTGTTCTTCTTTGCTAATGTGATTAGCGTCCGTCTATCAGGCGTCAGAGTTTGAAAGAAAGAAGCAAAGAGCAAAAAAAAAAAAAAAGACAAACAACAGAACTGTCCGTTATTGCCTGTCCCAAGGACGCTCTGAGCTACGATCAAAGTCTCACGTTCTGACAGCTAATAGAAAGAATGCGAGCGCTCGGAATACCATGTGGAGAGGTATGTGCTTTTAAACGACGTGGTGTCTTTCATGTCTTTCAGTCACCATCGCTCTATTCATTCCAATTTCGAGTTCAGTTATCCTTTCACATCCTATCTCTCCATCCTCTGTTTCTTTTTTATCTGTAGAGGACAAATTCATCAATTCAGATAAGTCTATCGAGTTGTCACGTGTTCTCCGGCTACAAGCGAATGGCGTGAGGACAAAACGCGGCTAAAAAATGTTTTTTTCTTTGGGAAAGACAGCGTGACAATCTGCCGCTGGGAATGCTGGGAGGATTTCTGGCACGATGAGTACGACACAGGCTTATTGATTTCTGTCTGTCACAAACACTGAACGAGAATTTCTTCTGTCCGCGTAACTAGCGCTAGACTGGAGTGTTGTCCTTAAGATGACAAAACAAGTTGTACAGAAAAATCTCTCTCGTCCTCATCTTTCTCTGGGGAGAAGAAAAATTTACTTTTGCTCACTTCCTGCCAAATACCGAACTGTTTTGGAGCTACATCTTCCACTTATCGGCTTAAAATGTTTTGGAAAGGCTTGATGCGATCCGGTGTTCACACACACACACACAAACACACACACACACACACACACACACACACACACACACACACACACACACACACACACACACACAGATATAGATGGTGTCCACTAGACACCCAGGATCCAAGTGTGAAAGCAACATCTACTTGTGGCCTCTACAGAGTTGATATGTGAGAAGACAGACAGACAGACAGACAGACAGACAGACAGACAGACAGGCAGACAGGTAGATAGATAGATAGATAGATAGATAGATAGATAGATAGATAGATAGATAGATAGACAGACAGACAGACAGACAGACAGACAGACAGACAGACAGACAGACATACTGATAGATAGATAGATAGATAGATAGATAGATAGATAGATAGATAGATAGATAGATAGATAGATAGATAGATAGATAGATAGATAGATAGATAGATAGATAGATAGATAGACAAATTGTCATGTAACAAAATCTATCGTGTGCCGGAGTATCATTTTGCAAACAAACAAGTGAAGTGAAATACATACATATGTTTAACAAAAAATAGCAAAAACATAAATGAATAAATAAATAAACTAATAAATAAATGAATAAATAAAATAAATAAATAAATAAATAAACAAATAAATAGATAAAATAAATAATTTAATAAATAAATAAATAAATAAATAAATAAATAAGAATGGAGAGAACTTTGAGGGCTCTCCATCGTTTTTAACTTCATGGTACTAATTTGGGCAACTTTAATTTCCTGAATTCAACATGAGCTTCTGTCTGAACTTGTATTGGCTCTCCTGGTTTCTCTCTCTCTCTCTCTTTCTCTCACTCTCTCTTTTTCACACACACACCTCTGTTTCTCTGCCCTTGTTTTTTTTTTCCATAGAGATTGAGTTTATTTTGTGTTTTTATTACTGAGATGGAAAAAAAAAGAAATGATTTACCACCAACAGTATAATTACAGGGTGGGTTTAGTGATAAATTTCACTGAAAGCCATGCAGACAACCTTCAATTGTAGGTTTTTAAGGCATTAGGGGAAATTTCACACCACCTGTCTGGCAGGAGGAGTAATCCGAGCGGGGATCTGCCCATACCGCTTCGTCTTCGGGGGGTACAGGAGAGCCAGAGATTTGTTTCGACAAATCTAAATACCTGAAAACTAATTATACGGTGTATGTGTTCACCATCCTGCCTTCTTTAAACTCTCTAAACTTCACTCATCACACACACACATACACACACACACACACACACACACACACACACACACACACACTTGGATACAGACATCTTTGAATAAAAAACCTTGTTACAAATAATGATGAGAATAAAAACTTTTAGATATATATATATATCGCTTTATGTATGTCTTTATATTGAATTTTTTATATTTTTTTTACTATTTCTAACTATAAATAAAAAATAATAATTAAAATAAAAAAAGGTTTTTTACATTCATTATTTATGATGGTGTTTTGAGTTTTTTTCTTCAAAACATTAGAAAAATAAAAATAAAAATAAAATAAATAAAAAACTTGAGGACAAAACAAATAAGCACATTCACTCTGCACTACTTCATTTCTGATCTATTTGCTCTTGAACGTTATCTCACACACTTTCCCACATCATGTACAGTCATGTATTGTGTGTGTCTTCGTGTCCCCAGAAAAAAATTAATTCTGTCTCCGTATCTCAAAGTCAATATGAAACGTAAACTCGATCTCTGCTTCTGAGCACCTGAGAAAAAAATCTGATCTTATATAATATATACGCTGGCTCTCCGTACATGCTCAGATGACACTTTCGTTCTACCTTTTTTCTACGTTTCCAAGGGAAGTGTAACATCTGATCCGAGAAAAAAAACAAGGACACACTGTTGATAGTGCTCGGGCTTTAAAACTGCCCGACTCAAATATTAATGTGGCAATGAAATTGCAGTGTGTGTTTCATATTTACAGGTAAAAAGAAATTGAAATGTTGTTCTCCTTGTGTAATATTAATGAGGGATCGCTGTGCGCTCTGGTACAGACTCAGGGTTTGGTTAAACGTGGAGATGACAGGAGGTGAGGGTAGAGAGGTGAAGCTCACCTGCCACTTCCACTGCAGATCACACAGAGATCCTCAGACTTCTTTTTGGGGAAGATGCGACATGCCTTCAAATACATTTTAATAATGGATTTATTATACACATATATATTTTTTTTTTACATTGAATTTTTTTCTCCTGCTCAGGTGTTTTTACAAATTTTTTTCTCTAATGCAAATTTCTAAAAAAAGTGTTGAAAAAGTGAAAAAAATGAAAAAAATAGTAAAAATATTACTACATTTATTGTATTTTTCCTTTCATACAATTACTATTTTATGGTTTCACTTTTTTCTAGCAGTCCAGAAAAAATCACGGAAGAAATGTTGATAATGACAATGATAATGATAATCACCCCTTTGGCACAAACCATGATCCAGTTCACACTGCAGAACCTCTGTATAATGAAGATCTTTAGTAAGTTGGACAGTTCATTAGACGGAGTTTAATAAAGTTTTGCCAAATAAAATATTGTGCATTCGATTATTAATTCTAACTCGTACGTGCATTGATCAAACTGTATATATGTATACAGATAATACGGCTATCTATCTATCTATCTATCTATCTATCTATCTATCTATCTATCTATCTATCTATCTATCTATCTATCTATCTATTAAAACACTGTTTATATAAATATCACTACTATCTACTGCTAGCAAACTCCCTGCAACAACATTTCTCCCTTTCCCCTTTTTTCCCACTCTTTTTCCTCTCTCTCTCTCTCTCTCTCTCTCTCTCTCTCTCTCTCTCTCTCTCTCTCTCTCTCTCTCTCTCACACTCTCTTTCTTTCTGTTTCTTAATTAAGGAAACGTAATTAAAACATTGCAGGCCTGAGTCAGCAGCTGGTCCACAGAAGATTGAGTGATCTCCCATGGCTCTTATAGATATCTCCAGCTGCAATTAAACAAACTTCAGAGGTGCTCCTAAAGGTTGGCACACATGTGTGATCGATACAGATTTAATCCCTGGCATCGCTCATGAAACGCCGACGTGACTGTGGGCTTCTCGCAGCCAGGGATAAAGCCACGAGCGCTCACCATTTTTATATAGACATACACGGCTACCGACAGGGTCGCTAAAGGGCATCCGCGGCACTGATCCCGGGTGATCCTCAAATGCACACAGAAAGAGAGAGAAAGTGTGAGAGACAGAGAGAGACAGAGAGAGACAGAGAGAGACACACAGAGTCACACAGAGACAGAGAGAGAGAGAGAGAGAGAGAGAGCAATGGCTGTGGATGTGATGCATCACAAAGTGTGAGTGATGATGAGCAAAAATAAAATGTCACAGCAAAACTTTTCAGCCGGGTGAAGACCAGAATCCAAACCTGTGTGTAGCTCTAATACTCAGAGAGAGGATTTATATGAAAACATTAAAAAAAATAGATAGATGATAGATAGATAGATAGATAGATAGATAGATAGATAGATAGATAGATAGATAGATAGATAGATAGATAGATCAAATGAATGAACAAGAGCGCAAGAAAGAAAGAAAGAAAGAAAGAAAGAAAGAAAGAAAGAAAGAAAGAAAGAAAGAAAGAATGTGAATCATAAATGGAAGTGACTGAGCAAGGGAAAACAGTGGAAGGTGTTGAGGCAAAAAATAAGAAGGAAAAAACACAAAATAAGACAAATGGAATGCAAGAGAAACAAAAAGAAGAATAGATGTATGAATAAATAATTGAATGAAAGAAAAAAGATAGACAGATAGATGGCTAGACAGACAGACAGACAAACAGACAGACATACAGACAGACAGAAAAACTTTTTCATTATTCAAAGCCACATGCTGAAGTCTTTAACTGTTAGAAGTTCTTGAAAACATACGCTGGATGTGAGGAACATCAGACATCAGCCAATCAGAATTTCTGATTTGACAAGCTGATATCAGACATGTTCACTGGGTTGTTAGCGGTGAGCAGGAAAACGAAGCGATGATCGATCAGCCTTCATAGGCAGTTATGGTAGTAATATTGGGAGTATGATTGACAGTAATACCCGAGCGTAAGACTAAAGACTGCATAATAAATCAAAACAGATGTTCAACTTCTGGCGGGATCCTGTTGCGTAACTCTGCTAAAAAATCTACACGCTCTGAACACGTGCATCATTTAAAGCTTCTACATTATTTGTTGTATTTCTCCAGTTTGTACACGATGATATGAAGCACGACGGAAGCATCGCTGCACACATTCACACTAAAATACTTACGGGGACTCCGAGCGAAGAAGGAGCATTTTTGCGGCGATTTTCTCGAGGATTTTGCGTGACGACAATATAAAACAGATCGTCTTCGAGGGTGTAAACGAGGATGCAGTAAAGGAAACAAATGAGGCGTATTGATAATCAATCCAGACGAGAGCGGCGCTCTCTCGCGATCCGTCAAGGAGCACAAAAACGCCCTGGCGAGCTCGGCGGCTGCTCTCCGCTACATCAAACCCGGGACGATTTATACACAGCGAATGCGGGGCCCGGCCTGGAGTTCCTTCAATTTCCCCCAAAATAAAAAAGTCATTTAATGTTGATAAATATATTCAATAAAAACAAATTACCTGCAGCAGACGTTCACTCGAGTCTCCCTGCCCTCATTTATCCTTAATTACAACGTTTCTATCCTTCGTACCTCCACATCTAGTCCATCCTTTCTTCCCTCCCTCCCTCTCTCTCTCTCTCTCTCTCTCTCTCTCTCTCTCTCTAACTGCTTCATCACCTTATCGATCTCCTAATTGGGTTGTTTGGCACCTGTTCCCGGGCCTAGCACCACATATTCTAGCTCGTATAAACATCATAATCTGCTATAAAAGATTTAGAAAAGACACCGGATCTGAATCCTGGAATTGAGCTGAAGATCTCCCATCAGTGGAAACCAACGCAGTTACGATCACGTATTGGATGAACTCGGTTTTTATTTCTTTATTTATTTCAAATAAAAAACACCTCAAAGAGCATTTAGTTCCTCAGGCTCTTCTGAGAGCGCCTGAGATCCGACACGAACTCTCCTCTACCAGGAATATCCGGCGCAAGATGGAGTCGTAAAGACACATTACAGACAAAATGAGCAAGCAAATAAAAAATAAAAAAACAGAGAACACACACACACACACACACACACACACACACACACACACACACACACAAGAAATATATATATATAAATTGCATGCAGAATGTGCTTGGGGAAAATTTGGGAGGTTTGTATATTTATTTATTTATTTATTTATTTATTTATTTATTTATTTATTTTTGCCATCTGTTAAGGTGAAAACGTCTCCCTCTGATTAAACACGCTGGACTTGAGGGACGGATCCGGGAAGTGGATAATGGGATGCAAAGATGCAGATGTGTAACGCTTTCTATCTTTCTGTCTTTTTTCTCGTCTTTCTACGCATGCAAAAGTTTCTCTTTACGAGGAGGAGGAGGAGGAACAGAACACAATCTGTGGCCAGGACCTACAGACATACACGCCAATGCGATGGGAACGTACGTGGGAACGCTCTGTATCTCCATCAGGCCAATTTTATTTTCCATCTTAAATCCACTGCACTTTCTGGAGTTGTACATATAGAGTATTGACCGAGACAAAAACAGGGTGCGCTGGACAAATCTGTCCTCGAAGGCGTCAAGTTCTCAAAAGCGTCAAGTTCCAGACAAGGCAGTGGTGCTCAATGCTAAAGGTTCTGCAAATGTGGACTTTCATTCACACTTATTAAGATCAAGGTCTTCAGAAACACAAAAAAGCCTTCATAGGTGCATTTCGGATCAGACTGGTCATTCTATCGCACTCAAACACATATACACACACACACACACACACACGTGTCTAATCGAGTAAAAGAGTAGCTGACAAACAAGTGCCTGATCACGTGTATCACGTGATAAATCCCAATTCCATCAGATTTTCACCTCATACACAATAAACAACCCAACATTACATACCTGCACATTTCTAATGCTGTTTTATAAGAATATAAAATTAAATATACACGCACGCACACGTGCACGCACACGTGCACACACGTCTTTTTTTTGTTGATTGTGTTGTTTAAAGTAATAGTGGTTCAGTAGGCAGCTACCGAGTTTCAACAGGTTCCTCAGCTCTTTAGTTTCTTCTGTTACAATTTGATTGTTTGATGGTTTGTTTGTTTATTGTCCGTTTAAGAGTACTGGCATGTCGCACACCTGTCTGCGCGTGCACGGTTTTATTTATAATTTGGATGTATTTATTTTAATCCTTTTAGGACTTAACGGGTCTCACACACACACACACACACACACACACACACACACACACACACAATGAAATGATAATATATATTTTTTTACCTTTCCGATGAGTCCGTGTGACTGTTGCTGCTGTAGCTGTTGCCGCTGATGATGATGATGATGATGATGAGGTTGGTCTTGAATTATTTATTTATTAATTTATTTTCTCCTCCGTCGGAGTCGGTGATTCGCTGTGCAAACCCGCTTCAGAGAAAGAAAAAGAAGAAGAAGGAGAAGTGGCGTTTTTTTTTTTTTTCTGCTGCTCTCTGAACGCGCACCGGACGACGCACGCGCTCGACCGGTGGAGGGGAGGAAACTAAGTAAATAAATAAATAAATAAGCGCGTCAATAAATAGGGGGGGAAGAGAAAGAGAGAGAGCTAGAGAGAGAGGAAGGGAAAGTACAGGAGGGAAAAAAGGAAAGTAAATAGCACGAGGAGCTGATGCTGAGAGCGATGCTGATGTTGATGCTGATGCTGCTCGCTCTTGCGCTCTCGCTCGATGCGTTTCGAGACAGATACGCGCGTGCGATCGGAGATTTCGCGCGTGCCGGGAATTAGCTTCCAACAAATTAATAAATAAATGGTGAAGGGTTGAGAGGGGTGGGGGGGTAGATTAATAAATATATTTTAAAACGTGATTGGTTCGGAAGAGGGAGGGAGGGGGTGGGGGGGGTTAGGGAGAAGAAGAAAAGGAAAGAAGGAAAGTGTGCTGCTGGTCGCCCGGTAGCGCGCGCGCACAAACACACCGCTCACCTCCGTGATTCCGTGCTCGAGCCGCTTAAGAAACGCACGTGTAGCCTTTAAGACGGAGGAACAAACCAACAAAGGAGTAAAAAAAAGGACAGAATGATGAGGAAGTGGATGACCGACGGTAGAAGAGTAACGGGTACACACGCGCTTGCGCGCGCCTAAATCTATGCGCAAACACTCAAGACATACACACGCACGTACACGGGACACGCGAGCGTGAGAACTGCAGGGACTGCAAGTGCGCGCGTGCATATGCGTGTGTGCGAGCGAGCGAGCGTGCGCGCGAGCGTGCGTGCGTGTGTGTGTTTTTTTAACCCGTGAACGCAACAGACACGGTCGTGTCTGTCCGGATCTTATTTATTTCATTATGGCGCAACTATGGCAACCTGCACGTGAAAAAAAGCGTGCACTTTCCCCCGATCGAGCGCGCGCCTCCGGAGCTGTGCTCAGTACCTGCGGTGTTCAATTGCACGCAATCATGAGTTTATTCTTACAGAGATGAATGAACACCTCAGGTATTAATGTTCACTCAGGACCTAATAAACACCTCAAATGTCGGATTCACTTTTCCACTATTGAAGGAACGTGTGTGTGTTTAATATCAGCAGCATCACACACCTGAAAACAGTCTGCAAAAAAACATGTTCTAATGTTCACATAATACCTCATTAAAGTGTTGGGTTCACTCATTATTAACACTATAGACACCAATATTTCTTTAACACCCAAATAAACACTTACAATCCTGGGTGTATTCGTCCAGGGATGTAGAAACACTATATACAAATAAAAACTAATACCCAAATAAACACTGTAAATATGCTTACAGTGCTGAATGAACATAAATCTTTACTTTAAACAAAAAATTCACACCTGAAAGCTTTGTTTTAACTGTTGATTGAGCTAATGATAAATTAATACTTCGAACAGTGTTGAAGAAACACTCCGAAAGTGATCTGATAAACGTATTTACTCTCACAGCATTAAATGTTGTATATAATGTGTTGGGTTTATGTCTGGAATGCTATAGATCTATAGGAAACATCAATGTCGATTCAATACCTAAATAAACACCTGACATGTCAATTTTTTAGATTGCAATTGACATCGTCAGGTTTAATGTTCAACTTGTAAATAAACACCTAAAATAAACACCTAAAATATTTAGTTTATCAGTACAGGCATTTTACACTTACATAAACCCTTTACTTTGAGAATACTAACAATACCGACTGCAAAAACAGCTGATGTGTTGAGTTTTAGTCTTTAATCTTTTATCTGTACGGACAGGAATTAACACCTTAGGAATTAGCATTCACTTTGTACACAAATAAACACTAAAAGCATGGGTTTACTCATGCAATGATCAACTACCACAACAAGAATGAATGTGAGCTCAATACCGTTCAAACACTAGAAATACAGGGTTTATTCCTACAGTACATTGATAAATTAACACCATAAATACAAAGTTAATGTTGATATATGTATATATTCTTACAGCATTAAACACTGCATCTAAAACGTTGGGTTTTTCCAAATTGATCTCTTCATCATCGCACCTGTTAGTGGGTGGAGATATTTATAAGGCAGCAGGTGAACATTTTGTCCTCAAAGTTGATGTTAGAAGCAGGAAAAATGGGCGAGCGTAAGGATTCGAGTGACAAATTGTGACGTCTAGACGTCTGGGTCTGAGGGTCTCCAAAACTGCATCTCTTGTTGGATGTTCCTGGTCTGCTGTGGTCAGAATCTATCAAACTGGTGTGCTCCAACTGGTGACAGGGTCGTGGGTGGGCGAGTCTCATTGATGCCATCAAGTTATACCTGGTTTTATAAATGTTCACTCAACACCTACATAAACACCTGATGTGTTGAGTTTCAGATTTCAGTTGACAGGTTTACTGTTTACCTAATACATACATCAACAAACTAAATCTTGACACATGATGCTTCTCCTCCTTCTGCTTGAGGATCCCCACAGGTGCTCAATAGAGCTTAGGTCTGGAGACATACTTGGCCACGCCATCTCCTTTACCTTCACCTTCAGCAAGTCAATTTTTCCTCTTTTCCATGAGGTCCATGTTGAATATCCAGTGGTCAGTATAAGAGAATTGTACTAAAAGCAACAAATTTTAGCTGCTCTAATACTTCTTCTTCTTCTTCTTCTTCTTCTTCTTCTTCTTTCGTTTCTCCTATTAGGGGTCAACACAGCGGATCATCCGTCTGTTTGGTCTGTGTGACGCTAATCACAGGTGATCATCAAAAGTGTGTCTTTAAATTAGCAAGAAAATTATTAGGGATGAAGTCCACAGCAGATCATTCGTCTCCATACCCCCCTGTCCTCTACATCTGCCTCTTTTACACCAACTACCTGCATGTCTTCCCTCACCACATCCATAAACCTCCTCCTTGATCTTCCTCTTTTCCTCCTTCCTGGTGTCTCCATCCTCAGCATTCTTCTACTGATATACCCCATGTCCCTCATCTGCACATGTCCAAACCATCTCAATCTCACCTGCATCACCTTGTCTCCAAAACGTCCTACATGCGCTGTCCCTCTAATAAACTTGTTTCTAATCCTGTCCATCGTCGTCACTCCCAACAAACATCTCAACATCTTCAGCTCTGCTACCTCCAGCTCCACCTCCTGTCTTTTACTCAATGCCACTTTCTCTAAACCATACAACATCTCAGGTCTCACCACAGTCCTATAAACTTTCCATTTTACTCTCACAGATACTCTTCTATCACAAATCACTCCTGCTATCACTCTTCTCCACCCACTCCACCCTGCCTGCACTCTTTTTTTCACTTCTCCAACACACTCTTCATTACTTTGCACTGTTGACCCCAGGTACCTGAACTCCTCCACCTTCTCCACCTCTTCTCCCTGCAACCGCACCCCTCCACTGCCCTCCCTTTCATTTACACACATGTACTCTGTCTTACTCCTACTGACTTTCATTCCCCTTCTCTCCAGCATGTACCTCAACCTCTCCAGGCTTTTCTCAACCTGCTTCCTACTCTCACAACAAATCACAATATCATCCACAAACATCATAGTCCAGGGAGACTCCTGTCTGACCTCGTCCTTCAACCTGTCCATCACCACTGCAAACAAAAAAAGGGCTCAGAGTCGATCCTTGATGCAGTCCAACCTTCACCATGAACTAGTCTGTCATTCCTACTGCACACTTCACTGCTGTCACACTGTCCTCATACATGTCCTGCAGCACCCTCACATACTTTTCTGACACACCAGACTTCCTCATACAGTACCACAACTCCTCTCTCCACACTGTCGTACGCTTTCTCTAAATCCACACACACACAATGCAACTCCTTCTGACCTTCTCTATACTTCTCTATCAACATCCTCAAAGCAAATAAGGCGTCTGTGTTGCTCTTCTTTGGCATGAAACCATACTGTTGCTCACAGATGGTCACCTCTTTTCTCAGCCTGGCTTCCACTACTCTTTCCCATAACTTTATGGTGTGTCTGATCAACTTTAATTTAGGACATGTGCCTTTACATGTTTACACGACGTACAGCTGATTTAGGACAAATCCATTAAGATATGCTTTTAATGGGGAGGTTGGAGAGGAACATCTCCTGTTATGGAGCTCCGATCTTTTTGAACAGCTTTCAAAAGAATGTGATTACTGACTGCACCCCTCCTCTTCTTCTTACCTACATCACTACCTGACATTGCTTACACACTTGTTGATGAATGAGCACAAATCTTCACAAAATGTAAAGGAACGTCTTTCCCGAGAAGTGAAGGTCATTATAATAGTGAATGGGAACTAAATGTGAAAATAGGAAAGTAAAACATACCAATATAAAAAACTGGGAGGAAGTGGCAGCTCAGTGGAATTAGAAAGCTGTGAGTTGGGCCCTTGAGCAAGGCCCTTAGTTGCCTCTCAGTCAACTCATTTGTCCATATGGTGTATTAATGTCCACTCAGTCCCTAGATAAACACCTACAGTCGTATATTTACTTTTAAAGCAATTGAATAAATCTCAGGAATCAATGTTCACCCAATACCTAAATTGCAACTCTAAATGAAATAGGATTTCCTTTTACAGTGATGAATTAACACCTTAGGAATCGATTAAACACCTCAGCAGACACAACAAATGCTGTGTTTAGCCTCAGAGCTTTGAAATTAATGTTCTCTTAATACTTAGAGTGACAAATAAACACTGTACAGCATTAAATGTACACCAGAGGTATGATTGTTCACTGAAAACTTGGTGATGAAACGTGAAGTGTTGAGAATAATAGACACAGTGTTAATTTAAGACAGGGCTGAATGAATACCTTTGGTATTAAAATTATTATTTAAAATAAACCTTCGAGTGTTAATTCTGTGATTAGTCCTACAGTGTAAAGCTTAAAAGACGTATAGTGTTGGGTTTAACTGTGTTACACCAATCCCACATTTCTAACTAGGCACCATTTAAGTGTTAAATCATCATTAAATGAGTTACCTTCAGATGTGGGGAATAATTTGACAATAAGGTTAGAAATTCAAACACTGGGTGCCTTAGTGTAATAATAAAGGTGTTAATGCCAGACTTTGGGTGTTGAGTTATAATTACATGTGTTAATTCCATTTAATCGTGTTAATTCCAGGCTGTAGGTATTGATTTACCATAAAATGTCCCCATGTGTGGGTATTGAATTTGCATTAAAAAATATTATTTCCAGATTCTAACTATTAATTTAACAAAAAAAGTGTTTTCTTTACACTGTAGTTATTGATTCAGGGGTAAATGTGTTCCAGATCATGGCGATTGATGCAGCATAATAACATTACAGTCCCAGATTAAATGTATTCATGTTAAGGAGTGAATTCTCACAGTAGCTGATTACTATTAATATGCACATCTGGAATTACCACTTTTAATATAGACATAATTGTTAGAACTGGAATTGACGCTTTTATTGTATAATTAAAATGCACATCTGGAATTAACACCTTGCATGTAAAATTTGAATGCTCATCTGGAATTAACGGCTCTAATCTGCACATCTGGAATTATAACCTTCACTCACTGCATTTTACTTCTATC
The DNA here is from genome assembly GCA_039877035.1 of Silurus lanzhouensis. Lineage (NCBI taxonomy): Eukaryota > Metazoa > Chordata > Actinopteri > Siluriformes > Siluridae > Silurus > Silurus lanzhouensis. The sequence goes on from JBCEWE010000025.1 coordinate 252,010, forward strand.
TGATAATTGCAGACTGTCTGGATCAGGAGTGAATTCCAACAGTATTTTCCATAATTCCCATACGGATTCACATTAAAGCTGTTAATTTATGATGTGCATATTGATTCTACGTTAACAGTGTTAATTCCAGATGTGTATATCCAATTCTACATGGAGAGGTGTTAACTGCAGATGTGCAAATTGATTCTACTATACAATTGTTCAGTCCAAATGTAAGTATTAGTTCTGCATTAAAAATGTTCATTCCAGATGTGCAAATTTACGTTACATTAAAGGTGTTCTTTCCAGATGTGTTTACTGATTGTACATTGAACCTGTTTATTCAAGAAGTGGGTACTGATTCTGCATTGAATTGTGTTCGACTGTAGTTATGTGTTTTGATTTCATATTGAAGATGTTGTCCCAGCTGTGCTTACTGATTCTACAGTGAGTGGTTATAATTTTAGTTCTGCATATTACTCCTACATGGAAAGTGTTAATTCCAGTTGTGC
>JBCEWE010000025.1:257500-275000 GCA_039877035.1 Silurus lanzhouensis
TTTAATATTTAAGGGTTCTATATAGAAGAGAGAGAGAGAGAGAGAGAGAGAGAGAGAGAGAGAGACACAGACACACAGAGAGAGCGAGACAGAGAGAGAGAAAGACAGAGAAAGAGACAAGCAGAGTAAGAGAGAGACAGGCAGAGAGAGAGAGAGAGAGAGAGAGAGACAGAGAGACAGGCAGAGAGAGAGACAGGCACAAAGAGAGAGACAGGCACAGAAAGAGAAACAGAGCAAGAAAGAGAGAGAGAGAGAGAGAGAGAGAGAGAGAGAGAGAGAGAGAGAGAGACAGAGAGAGAGACAGAAGAGAGAGAGAGAGAGAGAGAGAGAGAGAGAGACAGAGAGAGAGAGAGAAAGAGAGAGAGAGAGAGAGAAAGAAAAAGAGACACAAAGAGAGAGACAGAGAGAGAAAGAGAGACAGAGAGAGAGAGAGAGAGAGGGAGAGAGAGAGAGACAGAAAGAGAGAGAGAGACAGAAAGAGAGAGAGAGACAGAGAAAGAGACACAGAGAGAGACACAGAGAGAGTTATAGATGTAGACATGTAGTGTATTCGACAGTGTTGTGTGTGAGAGAGATGATCGAAGACGTAAAAAAGAAAATCATGACCTATTTCCGTGCTCATCTGAAAGCCATCAGCGTCGGTGCAGCAGTACGAGTTTAATCACGAGCAGAACAAGGAGGAGCGCATCATGGGTACGAGGTAAACTACCTCACGCCAGAGCCGAATATAATATTCCTTTAACTGTCCCATAGTGACACATTCTCATTACAGAGGCTGCGTGCATCTAAAAGCTTCTCAACACCCGGTCATGCTGCGCTTATTGAAAATCAAACGCTTTATTATGCCGCGGTGAGTTTTATTTCTCCTCCAGCGTAGCAGTTTGGGAATATGTAGTCACCGTCCTCATAAACTCGGCGTAACAAGAAAACTGAGAACGGAATAATAACTCTGAAGATTGCCCTGCGAGTGTGTGAAAAGAGCACACAGGGGGACAACTAGCAGACGCGCCTCAAACTGAGAAAATAAAGTACGCTTTAGCTTTATTGAAATTCCCAGTTCTTTCTGTGTTCAAATCAGAGGCTTTACTCGTGTCTGGGAAATCAAGTTAATCTCTATTTCAACTGTGAGAATTATGCTAACTACCTCTCTCTCTCTCTCTCTCTCCCTCTCTCTCTCTCTCTCTCTCTCTCTCTCTCTCTCTCCCTCTCTCTCTCTCTCTCTCTCTCTCTCTCTCTCTCTCTCTCTCTCCTTCTCTTCATCTCTCTGTCTCTTTTTCTTTTTTTTTCTCTCCTTATACGCCATGTCTCCTTTTCCTCCTTTATCCTGTTCAGGAGACAGCACTGTCCAAAGGCCCTTAGTTAGTTCTGCTTGGTGAACTGGGCCGTCTTTTTTTCTTTCGCTCTTGGCTGAGAATCTCAGTCGTCCAGATGACAGTGAACAAGACAACAGCGTCTTCTGCATGCGAGAGACGAAGCAGACAAAGAAAAGAGAATCTGAGAATGAAATATTAAGTCAGTCTGGATCACAAGCTTCCATTCAATCAGAACAAATCATTATTACCTTATATATTTACCTTCTTCTTCTTCTTCTTCCTCTTATTTATTTTTAACATTTATATATTTACCTTCTTCTTCTTCTTCTTTTTATTATTATTATTTATTTTTCCCTTTTATTTTTTACCTTCCTCTTCATATTCTTCTTCTTCTTCCTCTTAATTTTTTTTTCCTTTATATTTTTACCTTATTATTATTATATTCTTTATTTACGGTATTTATCTTTTTTCTTCTACCTCTTGCTTTTCTTCTTCTTTTTCTTCTAATTATTTATTTATTTTTGTTTGTGTTTACTCTTCTTCTTCTTCTTCTTCTTCTTTTTTTTCTTCTTCTCCTTTAATTTTCCTCTTTATGTATTCACCTTCTTCTTCTTTTACTTCTTCTTCCTCTTATTGTTATATTATTATTTTTATTATTATAACTATTGTTTATTAAATTTTTTTTTTCTACTTCTTGCTTTTCTTTTTTTTTCATTATTTCTTTTTTCTATTTGTGTTCACTATTTTTCTTCTTCTTCAATTTTCCCCTTTATGTATTTACCTTTTTCTTTTCATTCTTCTTCTTCTGTATTTTTTTATCTTTAGATTTTTACATTCTTCCTTATCAAAGTCTGCTTCATCTTTTTCCTATTACTTATTTTTTTCCCTTTATGTATTTAACTTTTTTTTTCTTCTTTTTTTTTCCTTTTTTTTTCTATATAGTACACTATATTTCTATAAGTCTTGTGTGCTGTCGAGCATTGTGGTATAAGAAATGATTTATGCTGTTGAGTGTACATTGAGTGCACTGTGGGTATAAATGAATGAATGAATAAATGAATGAATGATTGAATGAATGAATGAATGAATGAATGAATGAATGAATGAATGAACTCAGAATTTAAAGACACTACAAAACATCTGAGTTCCGAATGTTTCAAAAGGTTTCTGTAGCATACGCGACACATTCACGGTGAAAAACGACATAAAAAAAACAGCGGAACGTGCAGATCAAGAAACAACTAAATGTTAAGGATGACTACACACAAACACACACACACACACACACACACACACACACACACACACACACACACACACACATACGCACACACATACGCACACACAAAAACACTCTGCAAGCAAATCAGCCTCTTTGACATAAAGAAATAAATAATAAAAAATTTAAGCCCAGTGTGATTTGCAGCTCAGTCGCCCCTGTAGAGGTGAAAGAAAAAAAAACAGATTATATATTTTTTTCAACATCACAACTTGTTATTTGCTCAGATCTTTTTTTCCTAATTAAGATTAAACATAGTCAGTATTGTCACAGTGTCATTTTGTACCTGAGGAAAATGCAGAGGTGCTTCAACAAAGGTCATTCCCTCAATCTCTTTTATTTATACCCTGATCAGACAGGTGGGTGATCAGATGCAGAGGGATCAGACAGCAGGGTGATCAGACAGCAGGGTGATCAGATGCAAGGTGATCCGTCAGCATGGTAATCAGAAGCAAGGTGATTAAATGAATAGTGATCAGATGCAGGGTGATCAGTCAGCAGGGTGATTAGATGCAAGTTGATCTGATACAGGGTAAATAGACACAAGGTCATCAGTCAGCAGTGTAATCAGATGGAGGGTAATGCGACAGCAGGGTGGTCAGATGCAGGGTGATAAGTCAGCAGGGTGCTCAGATGCAGAATGATCAGACGCAAGATGATCAGATGCAGGGTGACCAGATATAGGGTGATTAGGTGCAGGATGATTGAATGCAGGGTGATCATTCAGCAGGGTAATCAGTCAGCAGGGCGGTCAGATACAGGGTGATCAGATGCAGGGTGTTTGGACGCAAGGTGATCAGATGCAGAATGATCAGTCAGCAGGGTGATCAGACGCAGGAGGATCAGTCAGTAGGGTGGTCAGGCACAGGGTAATTAGATGCAGGGTGATTAGATGCAGGGTTATTAGATGCAGGGTGATTAGACACAAGTTAATTCAATACAGGGTAAATAGACACAAGGTCATCAGTCAGCAGGGTGATCAGTCAGCAGTGTGATCAGATGCAGGGTGATCAGACAGCAGGGTGGTCAGATGCAGGATGATCATATGCAGAGTGATCAGATGCAGGTTGTTTAGATGCAGGGTGATCAGATGCATGGTGCTCAGATGCAGGATGATCAGCCAGCAGGGTGATCAGATGCAGGGTGACCAGATGTAGGGAGATTTGGTGCAGGATGATCAGGAGCAGGGTGATCAGTCACCAGGGTGATCAAATGCAGAGTGATCATTCAGCAGGGTGATCAGATACAGGGTAATCAGACAGAGAGTTTTCAGATGTAGGGTGATCAGATGCAGGATGATCAGTCAACAGGGTGATCAGATGCAGGATGATCAGTCAGCAGGGTAATCAAATGCAGGGTGATCAACCAGTAGGGTGGTCAGACACAGGGTAATTAGATGAAGGGTGATCAGATGCAGGATGATCAGTCAGCAGGGTGATCAGATGCAGGATGATCAGTCATCAGGATGATTAGATGCAGGGTAATCAGATGCAGGATGATCAGAATTAAGGTGATCAGATGCAGGGTGATCAGAAGCAAGGTGATCAGATGCATAGTGATCAAATGCAGGGTGATCAGACACAAGGTGATCAGTCAGCAGGGTCATCAAATGCAGACTGATCAGTGAGCAGAGTAATCAAATGCAGGGCAATCAGATGCAGGGTGTTTAGTGAGCAGGGTGATCAGATGCAGTGTGATCAGATGCATGGTGATCAGATGCAGCATAATCAGTCAGCAGGGTGATCAGATGCAGGATGATTAGTCAGCAGGGTGATCAGATGCAGGGTGATTACCCTGCTGACTGATCACCCTGCATCTGATCACCCTGCTGACTGATCAGATGCAGGGTGATCAGACACAGGATTATCAGATGCAGGGTGGTCAGCTGCAGGGTGTTTATATGCAGGGTGATCAGATCCAGTGTGATCAGATCTCGGATGATCAAATGCAGAGTGATTAGTGAGCAGGGTGATCAGATGCAGGATAATCAGATGCAGGGTGGTCAGATGCAGGGTGTTTATATACAGGGTGATTAGACGCAGGTGATCAGATGCAGGATGATCAGTCAGCAGAGTGATCAGCCAGTAGGGTGGTCAGATACAGGGTGATCAGATGCAGAGTGATCAGTAAGCAGGTTAAATAGATGCAGGATGATCAGTATGCAGGGTGATCAGACGCAGGGTGATCAGTGAGCAGATCTCTTGTTTGTCCTATATTCTGGATCTATTCTGGCATTTTAAATGGACATAAACAATTTGAAGTGACATTCTTGTGTTTCTACGGTAATATTGCAGTGACTTATATATGTAAAATAAACAGGAAATCCCATTATAGCCGAGACGCAGTGTCTCGTTCCCTCAGGGAACTAGGGTTACGTACGTAACCTAGAGATGTTCCCTTTCAGGAACTCGAGCTGCGTCGAAACGCTTTGGAAACGAGTGTTCAATCACGCCAGACTGAACAGTCCCTGCCTATTGTGTGTCTGTCACCACAGCTAGAGAAGAACTGAGGGGCCAGGAGCGGCACTGTGGTCTAGGTTGAAGAATCACACAAAAGGTCAGTGGGGTGGACCAACCCGCAGCGTCACATAGGTCTTGGAGGGAACTCCAGAGGACCGAGACATTGAGGCAGCCACACTCCGGGTAGAGTGAGCTTTGACCCCGAATGGAGCGGGGAGACCAGAGGACTCAAAAAATGCGATTGCATCAACAATCCATCTGCTCAGAGCCTGCTTATTAGCAAGGAGGCCTCTCCTGGGAGGGTTGTAGCAGACAAGCAGCTGATCGGTCCTTCTCCAAGGACCCATCCCTGTGGACGTAGGTGTCCGGTGCGCACAGACAGGGCCTGCAGGTCCCCTACTCTTTTGATAGAGCAGATGGCCAACAAAAACGCGGTCTCGATTGAAAGGTGCCTCCAAGATGCCTCGGATAAAGGCTCGAAGGGGGGTTCAGAAAGAGCCCCCAAAACAACGGCCAGATCCCACCCAGGCACTCTATTTCGCACCCAGGGCCTCAGCCTCAGGGTGTCACGGAGAAAAGCGCTTTACCATAGGGTCTCACCCAGAGATGGATCCAACCCTTGGCAAACCGTCCCTGGAGGAACTCCAGCACTGAAACAACCGGGCAGTGGACTGGATCCAGCTGGTGGTGCTTACACCACGAGCAGAACAGATGCCACCTGGTGGCATACAACCTCCTTATGGAGGGAGCTCTGGAGTGGAGAACGGTCTCTACCACCTCGGTGGAGAGAACAGAACCTCTGAGCTGTGCCCCCTCAGGGGCCACAGCCACAGCCTCCACAACTCTGAGCAGGGGTGAAATATGGCACCCCCTAGCTGGGAAAAAAGATCCCTCCTCAAAGGAATCTTCCATGGAGGATGATTGAGGAGAGCTACCAGGTCCTCGAATCACAGTTTGCGTGGCCACCATGGCACTACCAGGAGGAGACTGACCAGTGGGGCTAAAGGAGTAAGGGAGAACCAGAGGGGACAGTGTGACATCTCTTGAGATGCAAACAGATCCACCTGGGCTCTTCCGAATTTCTCTCAAACCTGCTCCAGAAAACCACCCAAATGCTCAGACTGGGCTAGGATCAACCAATTGTTGATGTAGTTGGGCATGCGGCTGCCTTGTAGATCTAAGATAGGACACAACCCTCCGTACTTCCTGGGAACTATGAAGTACCAGGTGTAGAACCTGGGGCGGAGGAGACCCGAACTGAATCGAGTAGCCTTGCTATACAGTACGCAGGACCCACCGAGACACGGGGGAAGAGCTCGCCAAGCTGCCAAAAAGCGCCTTAGGGGTATCAGTCTCTCGAGACCGACCTTCAGTATGTCCAGAGCCAAGGAAGCACCCTAAGACGGCTCTAGGGGAGGCGAGATCTCCGGGACCACTACGATGCTGGGTGGCGACCAAGGAGAGAGCTCACTGGAGCTGGCTGTGCCCTGAAGTGACAGGGTTAACGGACCAGGTCCCTGAGGGTGCGGGACAGGGTAGACCGGATAGAACGGTGTGGCACGCCCCTTCATGGCCAGATCCCCAGAAAGGTCTGTGACGGAGGGACTTCCGGCTCATGAGCCGGCCAAGTTATGTAGCTCGGCCAGGGCTCACATGCATACATACACATATATAGCTTTTGCTTACTGCTAAAAAATTATTATCTTACTACGGGGAGTGAGAGCAGAATGTGCGCGGCACAATGAGCGCGGTGCCATATGCACAGATCATGCACAGAATGCAAGTCAAGTCAAGTCAAGTCAAGAGGCTTTTATTGTCATTTCTACTATACACAGTGGTACACAGTACACAGTAAAAATGAGACAACGTTTCTCCAGAACCCTGGTGCTACACTAAACAACAAAGAAACAAAACAACATTAAGCTAAAACACAAGTTACATAAAGTGCATCGAGTGCAACCTGGTGCAAACAGTGCAGACAGACAGTGCAGACAGACGACACAAGACAAGACACAAAACCCTATATAGCGCCGACCAGTAAACCTACTGTATACTAGATTATACAGTACTGTACAAGAAAACTGTAAAAACTATACAAAATATAAACTAAATCCCAGAAGTGAGTGTAAACAGTGTAGTGCAAAAAATACAGCAGCAGTCGAAGGTGCAAAAACAGCAGTCGAAGGTGCAAAAACAGCATGTAAACAGTATAATACAATGAAAGTGATAAATGTGCAAAAACAGCAGTTGAGTTATAATATAATAATAATAAATAATAAATAAATGAATGGTGGTGGAAAGGATTGAGATGAGTGATGAGTGTGTGTTAGGTGTTAAGTCCAGGAAAAATGTTTTCAGTTCTTTACACACATTTGAGTGAGTGTGTGTGTGTGTGAGAGAGTTCCGTTTCAGTTCTGTGTGTTGAGAAGCCTGATGGCTTGTGGGAAGAAACTGTTGCACAGTCTTGTTGTGGCGGTCCGAATGCTTCGGAACAGTTTTCCTGATGGTAGAAGTGTAAAAAGTGTGTGTGAGGGGTGTGTGTGATCGTCCACAATGCTGTGTGCTTTGCGGATGCAGCGTGTAGTGTAAATGTCCATGATAGAGGGGAGAGAGATTCCGATGATCTTCTCAGCTGTCCTCACTATCCTCTGTAGGGACTTGCGGTCCGAGACGGTGCAGTTCCCAAACCAGGCAGTGATGCAGCTGCTCAAGATGCTCTCAATGGTCCCTCTGTAGAACATGGACAGGATGGGGGGAGGGAGGTGGGTTTTCCTCAGCCTTCTCAAAAAGTATAGATGCTGCTGGGCTTTCTTGGTGATGGAGCTGGTGTTAAGTGACCAGGTGAGGTTGTCTGCCAGATGAACACCAAGGAATTTGGTGCTCTTGACGATCTCCACTGAGGATCCATCAATAATCAGTGGAGATTGGTCGCTCTGTGCTCTCCTGAAATCCACAACCATCTCTTTCGTTTTGTCCACGTTCAGAGACAGGTTGTTTGCTCCACACCAGGCAGTTAGCCGTTGCACCTCTTCTCTATATGCTGACTCGTCGTTCTTGCTGATTAGACCCACCACGGTCGTGTCATCAGCGAACTTGATGATGTGGTTCGAGCTGTGCATTGCTACACAGTCGTGAGTCAGCAGAGTGAACAGCAGTGGGCTGAGCACACAGCCCTGGGGGCCCCAGTGCTCAGTGTGGTGGTGCTTGAGATGCTGTTCCCGATCCTGACTGACTGAGGTCTCTCAGTCAGGAAGTCCAGGATCCAGTTACAGAGGGAGGTGTTCAGGCCCAGAAGGTTCAACTTCTCGATCAGGTGCTGAGGAATGATTGTGTTGAATGCTGAGCTGAAGTCAATGAACAGCATTTGCACATAAGAGTCCTTGTTATCCAGGTGGGTGAGGGCCAGATGAAGGGTTGTGGAGATAGCATTGTCCGTGGAACGGTTTGGACGATACGCAAACTGCATGGGGTCCAGGGAGGGTGGAAGCTGTGTCTTAATGTGCCTCATGACGAGCCTCTCGAAGCACTTCATCACGATGGGTGTGAGCGCGACGGGACGATAGTCATTGAGGCAGGAGACAGAAGACTTCTTCGGCACGGGAACAATGGTCGTTGTCTTGAGGCACGTGGGAACAACGTTGCTGCTCAGGGAGATGTTGAAGATGTCAGTGAGGACATCTGCTAGCTGTTCTGCGCATTCCCTGAGCACTCTGCCAGGAATGTTGTCAGGACCAGCAGACTTCCGTGGGTTAACTCTGCATAGAGTTTTCCTCACTTCAGCTGTGGTTAGACAGAGCACCTGGTCAGTGGGAGGAGGGATGGTCTTCCTCGCCACCACGTTGTTCTGCACCTCGATCCGGGCGTAGAAGTCGTTCAGCACATCTGGGAGGGAGGCGTCACGGTCACAAGCAGGTGATGTGGTCTTGTAATTCGTGATCGCCTGGATGCCCTGCCACATGCGCCGGGTGTCTCCACTGTCCTGGAAGTGGTTGTGGATTTTCTTCGCGTGCGCGCGCTTCGCCTCTCTGATGGCACAAGACAGTTTGGCCCTTGCTGTTTTTAAGGCCGCCTTGTCCCCTGTTCTGAAGGCAGAGTCTCTTTGTTTCAACAGCGCACGCACATTTGCAGTCATCCACGGTTTCTGGTTGGAGCGTGTAGTGATGGTCTTGGAGATGGTCACATCATCAACGCACTTGCTGATGTAGCAGGTCACTGATGATGTGTACTCCTCCAAGTTGATGGAATCGTCGTAGGTTGCAGCCTCTCTAAACATGTCCCAGTCAGTGCACTCAAAACAGTCCTGAATAGCAGAGGTAGCTCCTTCTGGCCAGGTTTTCACCTGTTTCAGAACTGGTTTAGAGCGTCTGACGAGCGGTCTGTATGCTGGGATCAACATAACAGAGCTGTGGTCTGAGTCTCCGAGATGGGGGCGGGGCTCCGCACGATACGCGCCGGGGATGTTTGTGTAAACAAGATCCAGCGTGTTCGCTCCTCTCGTTGCAAAGTCCACATGCTGATGGAGTTTAGGAAGCACAGTCTTGAGATTCGCATGGTTGAAATCTCCGGCGATAATAAACAATCCGTCGGGGTGAGCATTCTGCAGGTCGCTAATAGCGCCGTAGAGTTCACACAGTGCCTCCTTAGCATTAGCACTGGGTGGAATGTACACTCCGACGATGTAAACAGTGGTGAATTCCCGTGGTAAATAAAAAGGTCTGCATCTAACAGTCACAAACTCCACTAGCGATGAGCAGTAGCGTGAAACAAGCACAGAGTTCTTACACCATTCCGTGTTGATATAAACACACAGGCCACCACCGCGAGTCTTACCGCACAGAGCTGCGTTTCTGTCGGCTCGAAACACGGTTAGCCCGTCTAGCTGGATGGCGGCGTCCGGAACTCTGTCGCTGAGCCACGTCTCCGTGAAAACAAAGACGCAACAGTCTCTAAACTCTCGCCGTGTGGTTTGCTGGAGTCGGATGTAGTCCAGTTTATTATCCAGGGAGCAGACGTTTGAAAGAAAAATGGACGGGATAGCCGGCCGGCTAGGGTTAGCATTTAGCCTAGCACGGACACCCGCCCGCTTGCCGCGCTTCCGCTTCCTCGAACAGCGCTTTCGACGTCTCCTCTCCCGGCCACCGGAGTCAGGTAACACCGAGGTCTGGGGGCCTGGTCTTTGTGGCCGAGGTTGCAGCAAGCCAAGGTCGCGAAGGTTGTTGATAAGATCATCATGCAGATTGTTGGTTGCATGATGCCTGTACCGTAGCAGTGTCTGGTGGTCGTACACATGAACACAGCTGACTCTGGTGTCCATGTAATGTGAAGGGTCGTGCTAAATGTGGCGAAAGCACCATTTTTGGATCCGGAGAGGCCGCTGCGAGCTACCGCCGCGCCGCCATCTTGCAAGTTGCATCCCTCGAGAAGCAACCTAGATCCGCCCCCAACTCCATAGCTCTAAGAGCCTAGCTCGCAAAGCGACCTTCCCTCCTCCTCAGAGCAAGAGAGGCAGAGCTAATGCTCTCGTCGCAGGAGGAAGAATTCGCCAAAAGGCGTGCTTCGAGCCTGCGAGCAAGAGCTGGACCGAGCAGGTGAGGTTAGAGAAAGGGACAAGCCCGTCTCAAAACCCTCTGCAAGGTCCATGCGAGCCCAGGAACTACCGCAACCCTCCGCCTCAACGAGAGCGGGGCAGAACCCGAGACGTCAGCTCTCTCCTCGAAGAGAGCCGCTTGGAAACGGAGCGATGTCATTGACATGCATCCGGATCTCTCGAGAACCGACTAGCGTGCTCCGCTCCCGGGAAGTATATATGTATATATATATATATATATATATATATATATATATATATATATATATATATATATATATATACACACATCTTCCTTTTTTTTTTTTTTTTTTTTATATACAATCTGACAGACAACACAACACACAGAGCGCTTTCTGAACAACAGAAGCTGCTGCTGGCTTCTCTCATATGCGCTTTATACTCCTGGTCGTAACGTCACCTCATCGGTGACGGCCAGCATCCAATTTTTGACTGATTACACACGTTATTCAGAACATGAACACTCAGGCGCGTTCCCAAGCGTTTCGACGCAGCTCGAGTTCCTGAAAGGGAACATCAGTTTGCGTCGCTGTCTAAATATCCTTCTAAATGTTTTCTTGGCCCGTTTTGACTTTCATCCCATGGCCTGTTGTGACATTGCACTCAAAATGGCAGAGATTGTAACAAATCAGAAATCAGTGTGTGAAAGTGTGTATGGTGATGCAGCCTGAGCATCTGCTGGAGGAGATTTCTAGCATTTGTTTGGGCTTTGCATGTCTCAGAGGTGTAAAGGGTACCGGAAAATCCTACTGCAGTAAAAGTATAGATTCCTTACATGTACAACTTACTCCAGTACAAGTCACAAATTCCAGATGTGTTTGAATATTTGATTTGAACAGTACTGGAGTGTTTGACTCATATTGAACGCAGGCTCACAGATCCACTAGTCATTAACATGGAGACACGTGTTAGTGAAAAGCTAAAAAAAGATTGTGAGGTTTGATTTTCTAGAATACAAATCAAATTGTACTCCTCAACACTACATTCAATATCAACACAACAGTGGCTTCAACACACCAGCATGACACAAATATCAAATATCAATATCAAAGTCCTTCTTAAAAAAAAAAAATAAAAATAGTATTAAAGCGATCTTTCAAAAACATGTTTAATTAACAAATAAAATGACAGGATCATGAGATTTTTATTCAACAAAAGCTGGTTCTCAAAGTTTTTTGAGAATTTATTCGAGCTTTTAAGGCTAAAAAAGTCGCTCACAGGCAGCAGATGTGTGTAGGGGAGTGTTAATAACATCTTCAACAGAGGTGCAAAAATGTAATTGGTAAAGATCATTGTGTAATTAAAATATAGTAGAGCAAAAAGTACAAACCCGATACCAAAAAAGTTGGGACACTGTACAAATTGTGAATAAAAACAAAATGCAATGATGTGGAACTTTCAAATTTCAATATTTTATTCAGAATACAACATAGAGGACATATCAAATGTTAAATTAAACTGAGAAAATCTATCAATTTAAGGGAAAAATAAGTTGATTTTAAATTTCATGGCATCAACACATCTCAAAAAAGTTGTGACAAGGCCATGTTTACCACTGTGTGGGATCCCCTCTTCTTTTTATAACAGTCTGCAAACATCTGGGGACTGAGGAGACAAGTTGCTCAAGTTTAGGAATAGGAACGTTGTCCCATTCTTGTCTAAAACGGGCTTCTAGTTGCTCAACTGTTTCAGGTCTTCTTTGTCGGCTCTTCCTCCAAATGTTTTCTATGGGTGAAAGATCTGGACTGCAGGCAGGCCATTTCAGTACCCGTTTCCTTCTTCTACGCAGACATGATGTTGTAATTGATGCAGTATTTGGTCTGGCATTGTCATGTTGGAAAATGCAAGGTCTTCCTTGAAAGAGATGGATGGGAGCATATGTTGTTCTAGAACTTGGATATACCTTTCAGCATTGATGGTGCCTTTCCAAATGTGTAAGCTGCCCATGCCACACAAACTCATGCAACCCCATACCATCAAAGATGCAGGCTTCTGAACTGAGCGCTGATAACAACTTGGGTTGTCCCTATCCTCTTTAGTCCGGATGACATGGCGTTTTCCAAAAATAACTTCAAATTTTGATTCGTCTGACCACAGGACAGTTTTCCACTTTGCCACTGTTCATTTTAAATGAACCTTGGCCAGAGAAAACGCCTGCGCTTCTGGATCGTGTTTAGATACGGCTTCTTTTTTGACCTATAGAGTTTTAGCTGGCGACGGCGAATGGCACGGTGGATTGTGTTTACCGACAATGTTTTCTGGAAGTATTCCTGAGCCCATATGGTGATTTCCAATACAGTAGCATTCCTGTATGTGATGCAGTGCCGTCTAATGTCCCGAAGATCACGGGCATCCAGTACGGTTTTCCGGCCTTGACCCTTACGCACAGAGATTGTTCCAGATTCTCTGAATCTTTGGATGATATTATGCAATGTAGATGATGATAACTTCAAACTCTTTGCAGTTTTACTCTAAACTCCTTTCCGATATTGCTCCAGTATTTTTTACCGCAGCATTGGGGGAATTGGTGATCCTCTGCCCATCTTGACTACTGAGAGACACTGCCACTCTGAGGCTCTTTTTATACCCAATTATGTTGCCAATTGACCTAATAAGTTGAAAATTGGTCCATCAGCTGTTCCTTATATGTGCATTTAACTTTTTCGGCCTCTTATTGCTACCTGTCCCAACTAAGGTGGTGGAATTAACTTCTCCTAGGTGTCCAAATGACAAGTGAAGACCTACCACTTCCTCAAACCCTTGACCCAGTGCTTATTTTCCCTCTGTTTGTTTAATGTTATGTAAATTGTGCTATAATTCATCCTAAGTGAGTTGTGTGGATTTATTCATTGATGGAGACAATGTAAATATATAGTCATCTGTATTGGTTGCCCTTTTTACTTACAGGTTTTGTTTGTATTTCAGATTTGTTTGTTCTCCTGCCTCCATCATAACTCCTCAGATGTATCTGAGAACCACAGAACCATGACTGACATTTCAGCATGGTTTTTTTTTCTAGACATTATATATTTTTCCAAATGCCTTTTCTTAGTCTTCTCACCCATCAGTCAGGTCGTCCCTTATTAAACCACATACCTACAGTCTGAACTCTCAACCTTCCAATCAGAACTGATGTCTTAAACTAACTAGATCCCAAAAACTCGCTCACATTCTAATTCTTATATGCTCAAAATGATATTTGATTATGATGACCAGATCAAAATAAACCAAATATGGTGCAATGTGTGATACAAAAGTTTGTATATAAGAATAAAATAATGAATATAAGATTGGTATGTGCTACTTTTTAAACATTTAGTCTCCATTATATAATTATAATTATATAAACCATTATAATGAGCTCCACTCTCTTGGGAAGATGTTCCACTAGATTTTGTGGAGATTTGTAAGCGATTTCTTCAGCCACAGGGGTGTGGGTAAAGTCAGGTACTGATGTAGGTGAAGTGAGGAGGCCTGGGGTGCAGTTAGCATTCACATACTTTGTTCAGTAGGGTTGAAGGCAGAGCTCTATAGCAAGAGATCTTCCACTCCAACCTTCCATAGAAAGCATATTTTCATGGTTTGTGCTTCCAAGTTAAGTGAAAGTAAAAATTAGACAATTATATAATTGTGTCCCTCCAAATTTGTGGTAACAGAACCAACAGTATTTTTGGGATTTTTTTTTTAAACAAGTAAATTTTCAAAAAACAAATACAAAATTATTTTTCTTTATAATATTTGATACAAAATATGTATTTTAACATAAATCTTGAGATCACTGTGTATCTGTACATCTCGAGATTTTTTTATTTTTTTAAAGAAAGAGGTGGTTGAAGAGGAAACAGTTTTAAGGGGATAAAAGTCATCAACAGTACTTGTTTAAATAAATGTAACAATAGACTGGAATTGGGATCGGTATCAATGATACTGGTCTTGAGTGTAATTGCAGTTGTATAAAAAAAAAAAAAAATTCCAATTTCCCTGCCTCCATATTCTCAAAGCAAAACCCTTTCATTTATTTTTCAAGCTTGACAAAGTTTATTTTTTATTTTTTATCTATAGTGATGATGCATCATTCATTCATGGCAGCCATTATTTATTGAGAAATATTTTTTATTACAAATTACCTCACTCATGGTATTTCTTAAGCACTGTCTGTATCTATTTCATCTTCCCCGTATCACCTATCTGCTCCAGCAACAAATCCTAAGATAATATCTCAATGCCATAACTGAGACAGAAGTACAGTCTGGCCACCACACCGTAGTGAAATTAAACCCTTCAGGGCAAAACACGGAAAAACATGAAGTCTTACTGTAATCCCATTTCCATGATATTGATGTTGAGAACTCCGTATAATAACTTACAAATTGGACATTACTATTCCCGCTTCGCTCACACAGCCTTAAACTAGCCATGCGTCCCTACACGCTACACCCTAATTTAACACATATACACCCATATACACTGTGCTGTCAGTTTATTAGGTACACTGTATTAAACACCTCAGGCCATTAGAGGAAAATACAATTATTTGGGAAACAATATTATTCGGATGTTTATTGGATATAAAGGAGAAAACACACTGTATAGAATTAGAATAAAAAGTGTGATGCAATAAAAAAACCACTGCGTATGTGGGGACATGAGAGGAAAATAGCCAGTGACAAGGAAACTAACGTAGGTTAGATGATTAAAGGTTACTGTTAGTTGATTTCTTAGGAACAGAATAAAACAAGTATTTTAAATGTATTAACCTTATGCACCTTATTTACTGTTGGATTTGGAGTGAAGACAAATGTAATTTATTTTTTATTATTATGACAAAATTATAAACAGACCCAAATTTTTAAAAACTAGATTATGATATTTTAATAAGTAGATAATAATCTACTTGTAGAAATTGTTTTGGCTGGTTAGAAACATTGAGCACACATTTGGCCATGATTAGTATAGCAATTAATTTCCGACATATTCACCCTGAAATACTAATAAAACCAACATATTTACCCTCAAACACAAGATATCAACAATTTTTCCCACATACACTATTAAACATCAACAAATCAATATATTCACTATGAAACAGCAAGAAATTCAACATATTTACTGTAAAACAAACAAATTCAACATTTTCACTATAAAACATAAACAAATTCATCATTTTCACTATAAAACAAACAAATTTTACATATTCACTATAAAACATCAATAATTCCAACATATTCACTATAACACAGCAACAACTTTATCATATTCACTGTAAAACCCCATATGATTATTAGTATAAAAACCAATGAATGTGCACAGTTTTTTTTTAAGTTATTGCTCAAAGGTTATGAAGAACTGATAATATTAAAACAGCAGGGAACACTTTGAAACCTGTAAAAACACGGAAAGAAATCTGACATAAATGATTCCCATGTTTTAACATTTTCTTCTACTATTTCTTTCCTTTGTCTTTTATTAATGTCAATGCCACCACAGGTCACATTAGAACAAGTACACAAGGGAATATTAAATTCAATTTCTATTAAATTAAATATTTAATAGTAAAATGCTTCAATAATAGACACTGTCCCAA
Organism: Silurus lanzhouensis; assembly: GCA_039877035.1. Lineage (NCBI taxonomy): Eukaryota > Metazoa > Chordata > Actinopteri > Siluriformes > Siluridae > Silurus > Silurus lanzhouensis. The sequence goes on from JBCEWE010000025.1 coordinate 273,744, forward strand.
AACAGCTTCATGGAAATCAATGCAAGAACATTTGACAAAATTACATCTATATATTTATGATTCAGGTAAATGAAGATCCATTCAATCCTTCATTACAATTAGAATTTGAAAAGCTCTCCATATTCTTCTGCTCTTTCTACAACAAGCTGTTCATGTAAAAGTGGAGAGGGCGTGGCTGCAAAAGACGTCTCGTCCACATATACCTCCACGTATAAAGCCATGATTTTACCCTGTTCACCTGAATTAAGCATGAGCAGGGCGGAGCTTGTGCAATGTTGCTATGACATTAACTCCAGGATGAGTTTTGAAGAAACAGACAATCCTAGATCAAGTCAAATCCTCAACAATAAGATCCAGAAACAGAAACTTGACAATACATGCTGAAATAAAGTGCTACTGAAATATCAGTGCTACTCAGGTAAAAGCCGACACAGGTGCCAGTGATCACAATTTCATTACACCCATGACATGTGACATCATATGTGAGAATTTTGCATCTAATATACACAGTACAACATGCAGTAAAATGTTCTGAACAACCAGGATGTGAAAATGAAATGGAATTTTAATATATATATAGAGTGGTATAAAATAAAAATTTGATAAAAAAAAATAATATAAAAGAAGAAAAAAAGCATTTTTGATGTAATAATAATGTAAAATAGATTGTAATTGCGATGAAATAAAATAAAATAGCAATTGCATTAACAAAAATAAATGCAAAAAAGAAACCCCTTATTTCAAGAATCAGAAATTAGACCATAATTAATAATTAAGAACTGCATTTAAAATTGACTAGTTATTGAATTTTCCCTGCAACATTTGATGTTTTCTTTCTTATTGGAAAACTACAAATGTATACTTTAGAACAGTATTAATTATATATTATTTATTTATTTATTATTATATTATTATTATTATATATCAAAATGTGTATTTTGCGCAATTCAACTATCAGAACATTTTATTTATAGCTCACACGTTCATTGTCACGTGTAAAAAGTGTAAAAAAAACAAACAAACAATAAAGCTCTTAAAATGAGTTAGTAATGATTTACAAAGCAATAACTAGTCGCTTACAAATGCAGTTATAAGCCATTAATAACTGACTAATTTCTGATTCTTAAAATAACTTGATACATAAATACAATCTAAATGCAATAAAATAAAATGTACAAAATAATAAAATAATCATAGTGATGAAAAAAAAATAAGATAAAATATGACATAAAAAAATATTATAATTTTGTGGAAATA
>JBCEWE010000025.1:285000-307500 GCA_039877035.1 Silurus lanzhouensis
AATCATTGGCAGTCAACTACCAGGCATCTTCACCACAGGAGACATCTGTGCAGAGGATAAACAATCATCAAGAACTTTATGGATCTTTAGGCTGTTGATGTGGAACCATCCCCACACAGAGTGGCCTCCATTTAAAAAGAATTTCATCCAGAAGCAGGGTGTCAGAATGAATCAAGTAGATCTGAAGAAAAGAAAGACAAGAACATTAGTCACTGGTCCACTTGTTCCAGCATATCTCTGCCTCTGCACACAAAGCCAGCTCCATGAAGATCTGTTTTAAATGGTTTAGAGTGGAAGATCTCCTGCTACTGTATAGAGCTCTGACCTCAACACTACTGAACACCTTTGGGATGAATGTGAACTCTGACTGCACCACAGACCTCCTCACCTGACCTACATCACTACATGAATCTCCACAAACACACTCTAAAATCTAATGGAACATCTTCCCAGAAGAGTGGAGAAAATCATAAGAGCAAATTTGGAATAATGTGGAATGCAATGCTCAAAAAGCACGTACTGTACTTATAGAGTAATAAAACGCGTTAGGAGAAAGCTCGTCCTGAACCTGCTGGAAGTTGGAAGGTTGGACGTTAGAAGTTTGTGACTGGGATAGTAGGAGTTACACAACAATTTAAGAACTTTAAAACTGGATTTGGACTTGCAGTCCACAACAATGTATTAGGATCAAAAGATCAAAGAGCAGATTTGCATTTAAGCACCATCACTGAACACCTCATCAATGATGGAAATGTTAGAAATGGACATTTGTTGTTGAGGATGAGGGTGGGTTCTATTTTAAATCTGGTTCCTCTCAAGGTTTCTTCTACAATCTCAGGGAGGTTTTCCATACCACAGTCACCACTGACTCACTCATTAGGAATGCATTTACAATTCTAAGGATTGAACTTGTACACTCTTTTATACAACTTTATAACCGATTTATCTCTGTGAAGATGCTTTGGGAAAATGTCCATTGGAAAAGGTTCTATACAAATAAAATTGAATTGAATTATATTGAGTTGAAAAAACACAACTCAAACACAACTCAAACACAAAAAAATGTCTTTATTTTTACTTCTAGTAAATTCTAAACCTTCGAATCCCATTGTGGTCCCGAACAACATCCCAAACATCTCACCTCTGCGTGGAGTCTCAGAGCTGGCTGCTGTCTCAAAAAAAATAAATGCCAATGCCCCCAGTGTGGAGCTTTTCTGTTTTTTTTTTCTTTTTCACCAGCAGCAGCAGCAGAAACAGGAGCAGAAGCAGAGGTTGGCTTGTTTCCCTCCTTTAATATGCCATGAATGTGAAATGTGACCTTGTTCAGGCCCACGTCGCTCTCCCCAGGTGCAGCCGGGGCTCAGGGACATTAGCGGCACTGCTTAATTCATTATTTCTCCCGACATGCTGAGGACAAACCTGGCACGGGGCAGAGCCGCAGCAAAACTCGGGCCAAGCGAGAGCTATTTAAAGTCTTACTCTCGGTGAAAAGGGAAAAAAAAAAGACGAGCTGAAAAATACGAGCTGAATTTAATTCATGAAATGTGCAGGTTTTTTTTGTTTGTTTATTATTTATTTATTTTATATCAGCATTGGGGCCCTTCACATCCACGATACACACATCAGAGGATATATATAAGAACCTAAGGACATTTGGACGCTTGTAAAGCTAGGGTTTGAACTTGCAATCTTTTAAATCAAAAGTCTAGCATTTCATTCACTGAGCTACCACTTTCCATCATTACATCTATGTGATCTACTGTATGTGATAGAGTGAAAATGTATAACAGGTACTACATCAAGTTGAATTAAAATATATTTAAATATTAAATATTTAGAATAAATATTTTTTTATATATTGAAGCAAATGAAGGATTTTTATGACATTAAATCCTGGGCAATTAAGCAATTAAATCTATTTATAATTGATAATCTAGGGTTACCACTCCGGCCTCAGCAGAACTTCTGCGCTCTTCAGGACGTGGACAGATCTAAACCCGGTAAACTAGTAAATACCCTGGATTTCAGTAATAATCGAAATTGAAGTAAAGCAGAAATACAGAAGGTTTCCAGAGAAGACTTACTTTTCTTTTTTCTTTTTTTTTTTTTACATATAATCTTTATTTTAGATAAAAGAATCATTTTCTGGGTTTAGGAATGTTGATGAATTCAGCCTGAGTATTTTTTTATTAAACACAACCCTACAGAAATGCAGAATTATTGCAGTAAATAAAGCAAAATAATACCAAATGTAATCGTAATGAGCACTTCTGTATTTCAGAGCATTCAATTATTAAATATTTGTTGATTTGGACGAAAGAAAATTATTTTATTTAGTTTATCTGCTAACAAATGATCAGCAAATAGGGGCAAGAAAAAAAATCTATATACCCCAGTAGCAAAGTAGTGAAAACTACTGGAAAACACATCACATACATGTGAACTCTGACCTCTTCTCCGAACTCCTTCCTGTTTTCTGCTCTGAGTCGATTCCTTTTTTCAGGATTTTACTTCCTAAAGTTTGAGTGTGAAATTCCTGGATGAATTTTTTATAATCCTTCTGAAGTGGGATTAATGTTGTGCTGTAATTGAGCCTGAAGGGTTTTGTGTGCAGTTTGCGTGCCATCTGGCCGCCTCGTCGCCGTCGCCGCCGTCGCCGCTGCTCACCTGGACTCCTCACAGGCGCTTATACAAAAGAAACTCATGTTCTGCCTTGTCACCTTGTATTTTCCTAAAGCTCAAATTGATGGAGTGTTCTTGTCAGACATGACAGAGCAGATGTTTAAAAATCAATCACCATCAAACAAAAAAAAAAACTCGTGTAGTTCGGACAGGACCAGGAAACAAAAACAAGACACGTAGACAAAGTAAAGAAAATCCATGAAGTTCTGTCCTGAAACCGAAGGGGAAACTTTTTTTTTTACAGGCTTTCAGCAGTAATTTTGAATGGATCAATTCAGACATTGTGCTTGGTGTAATTATTCATTTTTGAAATGGCAATTAATATTTGTATCTTATTTTTGTGAAATCTATTAATTTCTATTAAATCTATTTTAAAAAAATATAAAAAAAATAAAATAAAAAATACCCCCAAACCAACTGCTTTTTTCTTTTAATTATTCATGTTTGAAAAATGAAAATGTGAATCACATCACTTTCATTTCTTTTCTGGTTTAACACCGAAAGCCAAAAAACATCTTTTTATTGTTTCTGAACACAAAAAAAGACAAAATGATTTATTATGTTTTCTATTTGTTTAATCTCAATTTTTTTACAAAAACAAAACCGAAAAAAAATTCATGTGTAATCAAATTTTTTACAAAAACAAATATAATCAATGCACTAAACTGCATAATATGTCCAATCTAATATCCAATTTAACCTGGAAGTAAACAGAAATTTAATCGTAGGTCTTTTCCGAGAAGAAAATTTCCAATCTGGAGCACAAATGATACAAATTCACAAATGATAAATGATAAAAACTAGAGCAAAATATTCAGAAATCACAGAGAGTCCAGTGGAACGTGGTATGGAGCAGGCAGGAGCAGGGTGGAGAAGGTCAGGGTTGTTCTGCAGGAAGTATGTGAAGATTTCGTGCATGATATAATATTATAAGAAGAAGACGTGAGTGTGTGTGACTTTCATTCCCGTGCTTTCTTGTGTTTCTGTTGAAAAGCACATAGTGATCCATATGAACATCTTGGAGTGAAACCATTGGATAAAGTGTATGATCATAAGTAAGCACACTGGCATAACTTTAGTGTAATACCTGTTTCCGTGTCCAATGTTGACTTTTGTATTTCTTGTATTTAGTTTTTTATTATATGCTTAAATTCTGTACAACACTTTGGCCAACAGCTGTTGTTTTTAAATGTGCTTTATAAATACATTTGACTTCACTTGACTTGAAAGCCATTGATGGATCCCGTGCTGACGGTTGATTAATTCTTTTACATCCTGGTTGTTTAAATAAATTTTAACTATTTTTACATTTTGAGTATTTTTTTTTTTTTTAAAACATAAATGGTACATTATTTATTTATTTATTTATTTATTTATTTATTTAAAACATATAAGTGTAGATTTAACAAATATTTTTATAAAAATTCTGCTATTGTATTTCTTTATTTCTTTCCAAAAGCAATAAAGACACCAACCATATTTATTTTATGTTTTTATTTATGTATTTCTGCATTTATTTATTTGTTTGATAAATAGATGTATAAATAAAATACCATAATTGATAAACAAATACAATGAATTACTTTATAAAATAAATAATTATCATAAATTTAGGAACAGATCATAAATACTGTATTTGACATTTTTTGCAAATTATCTATCTATCTATCTATCTATCTATCTATCTATCTATCTATCTATCTATCTATCTATCTATCTATCAGAAACAGAGAAAAGTGCATGATTATATTTTAAACTGTTGTTGAAATAGTTACAGTTTTGTCTTTTTTCCGTTACAACCCTCAGTGTGCAGATTGTTAATAAATAATGAAGGTTTTCGTGCATCTTTGATTTGAATGCATTATAAAGACGAAGAGAAAGAAACAGATAAATCTGGAGAGAGAAGTTGCAGGAGCCAATAGCAGATTCCTGCTTTAGCCCTCGCAGTCTGCACTCTTTAGGTTTGAGCATATGCACGCCGCAGGCTGCTGAACAGCTGAATTGCTCAGAGATGAATACGCTAAAGGTTTTCCCTGGCATCCTCCACCCTGCGGTGCTATCGGCGTTATTAGCATCACCGCATCCCGCTCGCCATTCTGCAGGCGCAGCACTTTTCCAACTGACTGTACTCACGCACGCTGATGGTCGAGGTTGATTTAGCAGCCCTATGACTAAATTATTCCCCCCTCCAGCTGCGTGAATTCCCACCTGCCTCCTCTTCTTTCCGACAAATTAGTTCCCCAACCATGACAAGCTCATTCACTGGCAGAGCCGGCCTGAGCTAGAGCATTAGCACGCTACAAAATGCTAATGCCGCATTCCAGTAAATAAGAGTGAATATTTGTAAACGTTAAAGTGTTCATAAAGTGACAGGCTGGCTTAATGAATTTGTCACATGGTGCAGATTCGCTACGGCGCCGGTCTGGAGGAAGTTTTCAGAGACACTGATGACACGCTGGTATGCTAATTAAATTCATACAAACTTTACATAAACTTTTAGATAATCTCAAAGAAGTTTCACATCTTTTTATCTATCTATCTATCTATCTATCTATCTATCTATCTATCTATCTATCTATCTATCTATCTATCTATCTATCTATCTATCTATCTATCTATCAGAGAAAAGTGCATGATTATATTTTAAACTGATGTTAAAATAGTTAGAGTTTTGTCTTTTTTCCGTTACAACCCTCTCAGTGTGCAGATTGTTAATAAATAATAAAGGTTTTCATGCATCTTTGATTTGAATGCATTATGAAGACGAAGAGAAAGAAACAGATAAATCTGGAGAGAGAAGTTGCAGGATCTTGCAGCATCTATCTGTGCGATAATATACATAATGTCGATATTTTTACAGTTATAATTGAATTAACAGCGGTAATATTACTAAATACTAAATATACTGAATATTTGAAGTAATATAACAATTATGAATATAAAAATTATATGTTTTCTCATAGATTAAAATAATATAATAATATTATTTTATATATATATATATATATATATATAGTGGTTGTTTGTTTGTATCATATTTGTCTTTTTACATAGTAAATAATTTTAGATACATGTAATATAGAACTTGTTATTATTATTATTATTATTATTATTATTATTATTATTATTATTATTATTATTATTTAGAGATGTTTTGTATAATTGTGGAATGTTTTGTAGACTTTTTATATTGGATAAATTAATAATAAATAGTCCAGGGTGTGAGACGCTCGTCTCTCTATTGATTTTTGACCTTTATTCCATATGTCCAGCGCTCGCTGCTGAATGTTCCATCCTCCAGGGGTCAATCTGAGGCTCCACACTGCTCTGTACACCTCTTTAAAGTTTGATGAATGCCGTGAGCTGTAGAATAATTGCTGTGATTAATTAATAGATTGGGAGCCGATTTATTGCAGTAGTCAGTTGATTAAACATCAGAAGTACATTCGGTTTTATTTCTTCTCAATATAAATATGTCAGCATGAAGAGTAAGGGTAAAGAGTCATTAGGATTCATTAGGATTAGGGTTTGTGTTTAGTACTGTTAGTTCTTTTTGTAGATCGGTATGTACAGTATCTTTTCATCCTGACCAGTAGACTTCCACTACAACCCATATATGTCATTTTTTATTTTATACTGCCATATATTTATACCCACCAGGTAAAAATGTTCTCCAGACCACCAACGTCCACCTCTTGTCACATTTATATGAACAAATCTCCTTTCAGACCACCAGAAGGATTGTTCTGTCATGCCCACTTTGGACAGTTTCATTCCAGACAACAAAACTGCACCCCTGGTCACAACTATATGCCCACAATTTGACTCCAGACCACAAAAAATAAATTTCTTGTCATAACTACATGGACAAATTCCTCTCCAGATCACTACAGGGTACTTCTTGTCATGGCTACCGTAGACAAATTCCTCTCCAGATCACTAAAGGGCACAAGTCTTTACAGCCTCCTGTGGAGGAGAATGTTGTTGCCATACTGTAGTTACAAATATGACTGTCATCATAAGACGAATTTCATATTGCATTTCAGCTTTTATGAATAAAATTATTACTATTCTCTTGATTTATTTTTCCACAATTGATTTACTCCTTAATAAGAATTTATTTAAATCCATAAATGTGAAAATGCATCAATGTTACACTCATCAGCCATGTTTGCAGGGTGCATTCGCCATAGACTCCAACCCCTCCAAGCACAGAAATCATCTCCAAAGTGTCCATCCATATATCCATATATATATTGTCAAATGTTTGCGGACACCTGGTCATACGTGCTTTTTTAAAGCATCGCATTCCACATTTAGTCCCAATTTGCTCTTTTGATTCTGGAAGGATGTTCCACTAGATTTTGGATTGTGCTTGTTGATTTTTATGTTCATCAGACACAAGGGTGTTAGGAAAGGCAGGTACTGATGTATGTGAGGAGACCAGGGGTGCAGTCAGCGTTCACATTCATCCCAAAGGTGTTCAGTAGGGATGAGATCAGAGCTTTATAGCAGCAAGATCTTCCTTTCCAAGGCATGTAAACCAGATCTTCAAGGAGCTCACTTTGTGCACAGGGGCATCACCATGCTGGAGCAGGTTTGGGTTTCCAAGTTCAAGTGAATGCATAATTTTATTATAGCACATCTACAGATGTCCTGTACAATTGAGTGCCTCCAGATTTGTCCGAACAGTTTGAGGAAAGAACCACATACAGCAGGAAAGGTCAGGTGTCTGCAGATATTTGGCAATTTGGTGTAAATAATATACATGAAAACTCAAAATCCCTCAATGCTACAGCATATAAAAGGCAATCAAAAGCTAGAAATCTGAAAAGTGAATTGGGAGCATAACACTGGCTAAACGAGACGGTGCTCCAAGTCGTCAATAACCGAGTCACAAGCAGTGAGTAATTACCTATCGATCAGTGTATTACAGCTGTGTATTGCCTTCTACTCCTCTACTCAATACACTCATGTTCTCTAGTCATTCTGCAGTGATTGTCAAGCACGCCATCTGTAACCAAACACAAGCGAATTCAGGGTGTTTGAATAAGAATTTAGCGTATAAACCTATACATATTATAGCAAATATTTATCTTTTCTGTTGTATTCTGTGTTTTATGAACTTTTATAAACAATTAAATAGTGACTCAGGTGTTGAGGCTCTCGATTGTTGAGTAGAAAGTTATGAGTTCAACCCCCAGCACTGCCAACTGCTGCTGTTGGGCCCTTCAGTAAGGCCCCTTAACACTATATATACAATGGGGATACTGCCTGGTTTTAGAAAAGTCTAGTGATATGTATACCTAAGCGTTTGTTCAAAAATCTATTTTAAAAAGAGAAAATCCTGACAATTCCACATATCGAGGAATTGAATGAATGCAGGATAGAAGGAATCAAGACATGAGTTCAAGTATTGTGCAATAAGTAGAACAGTTAAATAGATCATTTCTTTAGAAAATTTTATATTAAAATGTAAAACACACACACACACACACACACACACCTACACACACACACACACACACACACACACACACACACACACACACACACACGCGCATCAGTATTAACCAACTTTGGTCGAACAAATGTATAATATGTAGTTGAATTTTTCTATTTATTTAGTTTTATTTAATCATTTTTATTTGTGCCAATTTCAATTGATTTTGATTGATCATTATATTTTTCTATTTTTTATTTCAATCAGATATCATAAAATATGATTTTATAAATTAAATGCATTTTATTTTAAATTGTTGTAAAAATATAACATGTTGATGTTCAAAAATTTTAATAATAATAATAATAATAATAATAATAATAATAATAATAATAAAAACGACAAGCCATTTTCTGTTTTGAATTTCTTCCCCCTTAACTAAAACCGCACCGAACCGTCACTCAAACACTACACCAAATCTGTATAGTGGAAGATTTTCCACTTTTACCCATTTAAACCATATCTTCATGGAGCTGGCTTTGTGTACAGGGGTATTGTCCATCCAAAGGCATCCAAGACAATTGTATTCCTCAAATATTGTGTTAACAGCTTGGTGAAGAACCACATATGGCTGCAAAGTCAGGTGTTAAAATACTTTCTTCAATGGTGTATGTCTCATTGTGGTTCATTCAGGTGATGTTCAGTAGTATGTCCTTTTTTTAATACAATGTTATATGACTATACTATATATTTAAATATGGCTTCTCAAATAGGAGAATTTATATAAGGTATACATATAATACTGCCTGATTCTCCCAATCAAAGCAAAAAATTCACCTCCGAAAGGGTTACAGTGATACTATCATGGTGACTTGTCATGATTAAGGAGAATTATATACAGCACATACACACCAGTGCTTGAGACAAACCAGACGTCGTGACACACTTACACGTTTTGACGGATATACAGCAATTCCCCTGCTATTGCTTTATAAAAGATTTATGCACTGCTCATGAATGTCTAATGAAGGTCCAATGCAGATGAGGTTTTAAATAAAGTGTTAGTGGATTTGGATATTGTGATGAATTATGACAGTATTCGAGTCGTACTTGGGTGAACATTAGCGATCGGTTCGAAGATTTACAGTGAAGGAAAAGAATTATTACCAATTCTTTATTGACATTCAGAGTAATAATGTACCATAGCAAACGGTTTAAATGCTCTATCACATGCATCTCTGTGCCTATTCGCTTTTTTATGCATGAGGTGTGAAAATGAGGATCATTGCAGTGCTGTTTATTACTTAGGTTTAGCTTCTGTTCCTGCTGCTTTCTGGTTATCCTGCAACTCATTTTGAGTAACTTCTGGCTTTTGTCGATCTTTGCAACAACTAAAAACAAACAAGGACTGGAATTTAAAAAAAGTATGGCTAAGCAAATGCTAGGCAAGACGAGACAATCAAAATCAATTCCATTCCAATTCCACAACAAAATAGAAATTACCAAAACTGAATGAGGGTGCCCTTTAGTGGTAGGGAGGGGAAATGTCTATGCGGACATGACATTAAGTGATCTCTGGGCAACTTGAGGGGAATTATCCTTGGTGCTCATGACAAGGGGTGCCCACTACTGGTCAGGAGGGGTGTTGTTCATGTGGCTGTGGTAAGGAGTGCCCTTTGGAAAGTCTGGAAGAGAATTGTCTATTAAAGCAATGACAAGGAGTGGTCTTTGGTGGTCTGGAAAGGAATTGTCAATGTGGTAATAACAAGGGATGCCCTCTGCTGGACAGGAGAAAAAATATCAAAGAAGTTGTGACAAGAGGTGATCTTTAGCAGCCTGAACAAGAATTGTCTATGATGGCTATGACAACATGTGTCATCTGTTGGTCTGGAGGGCAATTTGACCCTGGTGGCCATTACAAGGGGTGTCCTCTGGTGGTCTGGATGATTTTTTTTTTCCATTGTGGCCATGACAAGGGGTGTCCTCTGGTGGTCTGGATGATTTTTTTTTTCCATTGTGGCCATGACAAGGGGTGTCCTCTGGTGGTCTGGAAGGAAATTTTCCATGGTGGCCATGATATGGATGGTGGTAACTGTTCTGGGATGATTATTAGTCTTGCAGATTAACAAAGGAAATTATCCTGACAAGGAAGTTTAAGGGCTTTCTAATGTTTTTGATTTTTGATTTTTTTTTATGCATTTGACAACAGGTGCTGTGGGCATATTTATTGGAAGATATAATAATATATACAATGATTAAATATATATTGCAAAATGAAAAAAATTACCATTTGAGTACAAACAGATATTACAAATTAGATTTATTTATATTCTTATTAATGTTCATGTTAAAAGTCTAACTGATCATTAGCATGATGCATTAGATTAAGAATAGTTCTTGCAGTTGTATTTATTATTTTTACATTTTCTATGAATATTCCTGCCATTTCTATTCATTTATTCTATTCATCTTCCACACTTTTAAAATCAGATTTTAGCCTCCAGTTATTTTATTTAATAAATAAATAATTACTTTAGATTTACAGCTTTTGGCTAACACCCTTATTCAGAGGAAGTTATTATTTACAATATCTTTTAATCTCATTTATACATCTGTACAGTTGAGGGATAAGGGCCTTGCTCAAGGGCCCAGCAGCAGAGAAAGATAATAAACTTATGATCCATAGTCATAACAAATGTCATAAACGCTGTGCTACTATTTCACACATTTTATTCTTCACTAAAAATAAAAAGAAATGACTGTTTATCCATTTATATTTACATCTAGTAGTGCCTGGGATATAAGTCAGCTCCTCTGTTATGTAATGCACTCATTGTATAATAGCAGAAATGGATACAAGTGCAGGGCAAAGGCATTTTATTAAAACACTAACAAATCTAAATGAGCAGGCAAAAATCAGACAACTGAAACCTTCTACAGTTTGAACAGCAAACAACCATACACATGGCAAGAACAAGAAATGAGAAATAGAATCAAGTAAAAAACAACAACAGGAAAACAATGAAGCACAAACAGCCTGATAAAATGACAGTTACTTTGCGACCAGGCGATGCACAAACAGGGGAATACGCCCTTGCCAGTGGTTAAGGCTCTAGATTACTGGGAGGAAGGTTAGGGGTTTAAGCCCCAGCACCGCCGAGCTGCCACTGTTGGGTCCTTGAGCAAAGCCCTTAACCCTATCTCCCCAGCTTCCTGAACAGCTGGGATATGCGAAAATCTAGGGAGGTGGTATCTCAGTGGTCATGGCTCTGAATTACTGATCGGAAAATTGGGGGCTTGAGCCCTGGTATCATGAAGTTGGCACTCTTGGGCCCTTAAACAAGGCCCTTAACCCTCTGTGCCCCTCTGACCCCAATGTTCTAACATTGTACATATGAAAGAAAAGCACACACATATACAGTATGTCACTATATTGCCAAAGTATTCAGTCACCCAACCAAATCATTATATTCAGGTGTTCCATCCACTTCCATGGTTACAGAAGAACAAAATGAAGCACCTGGGCATGCAGACCGCTTCTGCAAACATTAGTGAAAGAATGGGTCGCTCTCAGAAGCTGTGCAAGTCCAGTCGTGAAATGTTCTCTCTACTAAATATTCCACAGTCAACTGTTAGAAGTATTATAACAAAGTGATCCAGGGGCTCCAGATTCCTAACATATTTACCCATATACCTTCTGACCAATCAGCATCCAGAATTGAACAACACTGTAGTAGAAAGTGCATGTAATAAACATAATATGGTAACAAAATCTCCATCTGGATGAATTTTATAAGCATCACCCAGGAAAACGTACAATTTTGCTAATCCGATTTCACAAATTTTTTATAAGAGGCACACATCATTTCAATCCGACCTTCCGAGATCCCGGTTTGTTTTTAAACACTGCAGCACCCGAATTAATTCCAGACGACGGCACAGGAATCTGAATTGCCACTGACCTGCAGGTCTGAAATGAAATTGGAATTGACCTCGGACATCTCCGCTGCATCGTTCTTTCAGTTTGTGTTACAAGGAAACGGTGACGGGGATAGAAAAGTGAACGACAGAAAGTCTTTATCTACGTTCGGTTTTGGGGAAAAGAGTCGATGGGTGCTTCCTCTGTGGAACTGTAGCTTCGTGGTTGATCTAAGTAAAAAAAAAATAAAGAAAAAAGGAAAAGCAGCTTTGTACACTTTTTTTATTATTATTGATTTTTATAACACAATGATCAAAGTAGGAATTATAGCAGGCATCTGGTGGAGACTCTTTTTGGTGTTTCTCATACCTCAGAGAATGGAGGGCTTTTGTTACACTATATATGTATGCATTCCCTTTATAAAATTTAGGACAGAAGATCAATGATCTTCACACTCACAATTCAGCAGCGAGATGAAAAAGAAAGAGTTCAGAAAAGCATTCAGACCTTTCAGTCTCGGCCTTGGTGTGGAAAAAAGAATCTTCTTTCTTCTCACTGTATTTCTCATGGACTTTTCATGACGCTCCTCCTTCTTTGTGATTGCACTCTTTAATTCAGTTCTATGCCTCTTGACATTTGTTTATAGACTTATATACTGCATTCATTTCCAAATGCATGGATGAACAGACTCCATGGACACAGTGAGTTGAATGTGTAGCACATGGTTGTAGGTCACTTTATTATGATTATGCCAGTATTTCTTTTTGTGTAATTACCTAATCTCCCGGAGGAAATGAGAGCTTCCTAGAGTCTCAGTGCTTACCTGGCCTTAAGCTTCTGCACACAGCGCTCGGCCTCATGGGAGATCCGGCAAAGACGACAAACATCATCATCATTTAAACCGAAATGGAAAGTGTGAAACACGGAGGCATGAAAATTCAGAACACAGGTAGTTTGCGGTCAGTTTCATGAGCGTTCTTAATCAAAGTACTGCTTATAAACATGTAACCATATTAACATCCGGTTCCTGTACCGTAGAGAGTGAAACAGGTATCATAGACTTTTCCTGATGATCTTACTGAGCTCCATGGAGGTGATTTTGAGAAAAAAATGTCATCAAGCGCTAACAACAACAGCTTCATTGTTACTGTAGGAGCTATTTTAAAAGAGTTAGTTTAACTGAAGCTTCTCATATACTGTGAGCAGTGATTGCTTACACAAGAGTGTGTGTGTGTGTGTGTGTGTGTGTGTGTGTGTGTGTGTGTGTGTGTGTGTGTGTGTGTGTGCTTAGAGAAAAAGGTGTGAATATTTAGTAATCAGGTGAACTCCTCTTCTGAGGCGTGTTCTGGAAAGTCAGAAAACGTCAATAATATGCCACAAAATAAAAAAGACTTCTGTTTGAAAGTTCATCAGTTCAAAAGCCAACACTAAAAACTCCACTTGAGCAGGCTTTTAACCCTCAAATGTTAAGTAGTACAAATGAGATTATTGTACGTCAGTTTTTATAAATGTAAATGGGTTAAACACAGAACAGGTGCACACAAATAGAGAACAAGCCAATTGGCAGGATCAAGCAGAGATGGGACTGAGACTGAAATAGTAAAAATTTAGGTGACAAAGGGCAAGCTGGTGAAAAGTCTCTGTGAATGAGCTGTTCTGTAGACATCATAACTAGAAACTATAACTCAGAATTAGAATTAGAATGTTAATATAAATCTGAAGATACTGTAAGAGCTGCTATGATAGAAATTTCATTAACCCCAATTATAATCCATGATTCAACAGCAGTGTCGTATAGATACGGTACACCAGACATGCATATTATAGTAAAAGTCATGAGTTTGTTTGTCAAATACACTATTTCTATAACAAAATTGGCAAACAAGACCAGAACTATATCTGGTTCCTCTCCAAATTTGTACCACAAAGTTGAAGGCACACAGTTGTACACAACATCTTTGGATGCAGTAGCAGTGAATTTTCTCTTAACTGAAGCTAGGAAACCCAAACCTGAACACATTTGGGATGAATGTGAACGCTGACTGCACCCCAGGCCTCCTCACCACATCTCACCTACATCACTACATGACTTTATTAACACTATTGTGGCTGAAGGAGCACAAATCTCCCCAAAATCTAGTGGAACATCTCTCAAGAAGACTGAATACAGTGTATCTAAAGAATCTCACAATCGTCATTGATACTCATATATGCTTATATGATCAACAGATTTTGTGGTTGTTCTAACACGTTATTGTATCTTTGTGGTACAGAAGGCACTTCATTAGACCTACGCTTTACCCTAAACAGATTTAAACACGTTACTCAAGAAAGAAAAACGTTGGGGTGATTAAAAACTCAGCTACGTGTTTAGGCGCATCACCGCACCCCAGCATGGGTTATATGTGTATCACTGAGCAGTCAGGAGTGTGTTGCAAAGTGTATTAAATCATTTATAAGCAGGGATTATGCAAGTAACCAACTTACACACAAGGGCCTAATGAATGATTTCGATGAAATCTTTTCTCTCCCAAGGTCTGAGCACCAGGACAGCACACTTTGAGGATTCGAGGGTAGCTGAAGGGCTGAAGGGCTGAACACCACCAGCCAACTCTGAAACTTCTGATAAATAACCCACAACCAACACAGAGGCTCAAACAATTCGAGAAGTGATGGAACTACCTAAAATCTACTTATTCTACTGTATTCTATATATATATATATATATATATATATATATATATAGATTATATAGATTCACATACAGTATATACTATTATTATATAGATTCATTATATAGATTCATCACACACACACACTGATATATTTCAAGTGTTTATTTCTTTTAATTTTGATGATTTTGGCTCACAGCTAATGAAAACCCAAAATTCAGTATCTCAGAAAACTAGAATATTGTGAAAAAGACTTGTGGTGTCTCACTCTAATCAGCTCATTAAATCCAAACACCTGCAAAGGTTTCCTGAGCATCTAAATGGTGTCTCAGTCTGGTTCAGGCGACACAATCGTAGGGGAAGAATGCTGACGTGACAGTTGTCGAGAAGACGATCATTGACACCTTGTACTTAAAGGGGCATCACTAAAGAAGCTGCTGTTCACAGAGTGCTGTATCTAAGCACATTCATGGAAAGGTGAATGGAAGGAAAAAATGTGGTAAAAAGATGAAACGAAGCTCATTCAAGAATTTGGGCCTCCACACACAGACGTCTTCATGGGCTACAACTGACTCGTTCCTCGTGTCGAGAACCCAGAGACAACGTCAGAGGTGTCTTACCTGGACAAAGGACAAAAAGGACTGGACTGTTGCTCAGTGGGACAAAGTCGTCTTTTCAGGTGAAAGGAAATAAGATTTTGCATTTCATTTGGAAATCAAGGTTCCAGAGTCTGGAAGAAGAAGAGAGAAGAGGCACAGAATCCAAGCTGCTTGAGGTCCAGTGTAAAGTTTACACAGTCAGTTGTGCTTTGGGGAGTCATGTGATCTGCTGGTGTTGGTCCACTGTGTTTTATCAAGTCCACGTTCAGCACAGCCGTCTACCAGGAGGTTTTAGAGCACTTTGTGTTTCCTTCTGCTGACCAGCTTTATGGAGATGCAGATTTCATTTTCCAGCAGGACTTGGCATCTGCCCACACTGGCAAAAGCACCAAAAGTTGGTTAAATGATCATGGTGTTGGTGTGATTGACTGGCCAGCAAACTCACCAGACCTGAACCTCATAGAGAATCTCTGGCGTATTGTAAAGAGGAAAATGAGAAACAAAAGACCCAAAAATGCAGATGAGCTGAAGGTCGCTGTCAAAATTTTTATTTTTTTGGATGAATTTGTGGGTTTTGTTAAATGTAAGCCAAAATAATCACAAATAAAATAAATAAAGACTTAAAATATATCAGTGTGTGTGATGAATCAATTTAATATACCAGTTTCACTTTTTGTATTGAATTACTAAAATAAATCAACTTTTAAATGATATTCTAATTTATTGAGAATCTATTTATAAAATACATGTGTTACATAAATATGGTTATTGATTAATAATGAATATGGAGTATATATATATATATATACACACTATATATACTATATTCTCTCTACTACTATATTATTTAATTATTTAATTATAAATATATAAGGTATTAAACATTGAATATATATGAAAGAACTATATATAACACTATATGAACAAATATACTGCATGTGTGTGTGTGTGTGTGTGTGTGTGTGTGTATATATAACTGTTCGTGTACAGTATAGTGTAGTATATCAATTGAAATAATACAGGATGTAATGCTGTAATAATAAATGCTGTTTAAATAATAATAATAATAATCAGAAGAAGATTAATAAAAGAGAAAAAAGAAGAAGAATACAATAATAACATTTATTACATTTAATAATAATAATACAGTAATTTGATGCTGTTACTCTCCCAACATAAAAAAAAATCTGTTGGTGTGTCTCTTGCCTCTGATTATTATCAAACATAAATCAGAAAGAGAATGACAGAGCGGCTCTGTGTCTCGCTGAGAGAGTGAGGCAGAAAAAAAGAGAGAGAAAAGAGAGAAGAGAGATGGCAGGTCTCTGGGCCACGACTGCGTTACATGACAGAAAAGATCAGTGACACGAAAGAACAAAGCCCAAGTTGAATGTACACAGTGTAGCAGCTCAGGGAAGCAGAACTACACTCTCTCCCTCTCTCCCTCTCTCTCTCCCTCTCTCCCTCTCTCTCTCTCTCTCTCTCTCTCTCTCTCGCTCTCTCTGTCTATCCCTTGTGCCCTTGTGATCCCCCATAATAGACTAGTTTTGCGAGCACAGTCCTACATGCCACGAGCAAGACATGAAAGCCAAAGATGACGAGATCAAATCTGAAGAAAAACCTCCTGAATTTCTGCTGATTTCACCAATCATCAAAAACATTACACACACCTCATTAACCATCACATCCAGAAGCCAGAGATTAGCGCTCACACACACACGTGCGTGCACACACACACACGCACGCACACACGCACGCACGCACGCACACACACACACGCTTGCACACAGACACATGCACGCACACGTGTGCACACACACACACACACACACACACACACACACACACACACACACACACACACACACGTGAGCAGAAAAAAAAATCCTAAACGCTCACAATTATTTGAGCTGGAGGTGATTTGCGATAAGAGCAAGTGTGTGGGGTTTTAACCGCCTCTGAAGTCGGAGAAGATACGAGCGAGAGATTTTTTTATTGAAGACTCGACGAGGCTCGTCCAGGCCTGACCCGGCGTTTATCATGGAACTGTTACTGTAAGACTTTTAGCGCTTGGAAAAATGCCTGGGTGCCTGAAGGCCTGAGAACATGAAAAACATAAAGAGCATAGAGTGCATAGAAAGAGTGAAGATGATGAGGAGCATAAAGAACATAAAAAGTGTAAAAAAAAAAAAAAAGAAAAGCGAGATGAGCAAGAAGTGCGTGAAGAGCATGGAAAATGTGGCGATGACGAAGAGCATGGAAAGAGGAATGAAAATGCAGAACCTGAAGAGTTTGCATGAAGTGCATGAAGAGTGTGAAGAGCATAAATAACACGTGAAAGGCAAAACGCATGAAGAGTACAAAAACCATAAAAAGGATGAAGAGCGTGAACATGATTAACAGCATAAAGAGCATCAAAAGAGGGACGACGATGATGAACATGAAGAACAAGATGAGCCTGAAGACTGCAAAAACCATGACAAGGATGAAGAGCCTGATGAGGATGAAGAGCATGAAGATCATGATAAGCATGGAAAGCATGAAGACCATGGAGAACATGAAGAGCATGGAAAGAGGGATGAAAATGCAGAACCTGAAAAGTTTGCATGAAGTGCGAAGAGCATAAAGAACACGTGAGATGAGAACACAAAGATGAAGAACCTGACGAGGCCTGGAGTGCAGTCAGTGTTCCATGTAAAGCAGATCTTCAAGGGAACATTTCATGTTGCAGCATCCAGAGACGTCCTGAACAGTTGTGTGTTTATTTGTGTGAACACTTTGTGGAAGAAGCAGTCAGAAAGGTCAGGTGACAAATCTTTTGTCCATGTAGTGTATTTTCAGGTCAGTGTGTGTTTGCTGTCTTTTACTTTCAAATGTTATTTGTTTCTTTCCTCTTTTCTTACCAAATAGAGAAGATATGATTTGATTTTGTGTCTCAATTGACAATTACAGATCAGCTTTATCCTTTTTAAATCACAATAATTACTTAACAACAACATGTATTTATTTATTTATTTATCCAGAAACTCATCTAAAACAATTATTTGAATTATGGCACAATTTCCTTGTGGAGACATTACACTGAAATAACACAGCTAGCATTATTATTATTATTATTATTATTATTATTATTATTATTATTATTATTATTATTATTAGTATTATTATTGTTGTTGTTGTTAATAATTTATTCTATTATTTTTGTAACAGATTAGTGATTTCAAAAAAATTGTGCCTGGAAAAAAAAAAGAAGAAAAAATAAAATTATAAAAAAGAAAAGAAAAAAAGAAAAGAAAAGAAAAGAAAAGAAAACTAAGAAGAAATGAAAAGAAATGAAAAAGTAAAAAAAAAAAAAAAAGAAAAGAAAGAAGAAAAGAAAAGAAAAGACAAGAAAAGGAAGAAGAAAAGTACACTAAGAAAAAAGTATAAGAAAGTAAAAGAAAATAAATGAAAAAAAGAAAAGAAAAGAAAAGAAAAGAAAAGAAAAGAAAAGAAAAGAAAAGAAAAGAAAAAAAAGAAAGAAGGAGAGAGAAAGCTGGGGGGATTGTGAATGGGAGGTTCATTGGTTTCTGGACTTTAACAACATGAAGGGAAGAACAATGAGAGAGAGGTTCATCAAATCAGAGCTACATTTCTCCTTATCGCTTATACAGTCTACACACAGAATCTCTCTCTCTCTCTCTCTCTCTCTCTCTCTCTCTTCTTTCTCTCTGCAGTGACATCATAGCCAGACGGAGAAGAAAAGAAGGTGCAGCGAGGAGTCTGGAGTTAGAGAACAAAACAGCATTTCCTCCTTCTCTGCATGACAGAAATCAGGAGAAAAGAAAAAAACAGACAGGAGGCTCATAAAATAAAAAAATAAAAGGAAGGAAAGCGCTGATAAAGAAAGGAAGGCTGATATGGAAGAGCAGTTGCAAGTCTTGTGATTGTTGTTGTCCCCTTTGTGTGACCCAAAGTTCATCTCCAGCAGCGAGTGTGTATAGAGGCGCACAGCCAGCGGCCGGGTGTGGAGCGTTTCTCCGCAAATGAGACCCATCAGAGGCTTGTTCCACTTTGTAAACACTCGCGAACAAAAGAGCGCTCGCTGCTGGAGGAAACGCACCTGAACGAGGCGCGATGTGCCTGAATGTCAATTCCAACCGCCTCTTAAACACCAAGCCAACGGCCTTTGTGTTTGACGCGCCGGCCGTTTATTGACTTTAAGCCGCCCACCTGCCGCCCCCCCTTACCTCACCTCCACGCCCCTCCCCAGCCCCCTGCGTTCGGGCAGAGGGCAATAATTCCGCAGATCATTTGCGCTGATTGATGGTAAGTACATTCGCCGGCTTGACGAATGAATATGAACGCCTGCCTATCTCTGACCCAGATCTCGGGTTATAACTCACGCCCGAGCCCATGCATCACGGCCAAATTGAAAGGTCACGAGTTTATTGGAATCTGTCAGCAGGTTGAGATTGATAAGAATAATACTTGCTTAATTCTGTCTGTACTTTGCAAAAAAAAAACTCCCAATGTATAAATCTTTCGTCTCTCCCGAGTCCAAGGCGTGACGTTTTGTCAGCACTGGTTACTTCTAGGCTGCGCTCCGTCTGGAAGAAAGGCATTAGCGCGTGTGGAAACGCGGTTAGGATGATGGCTGATCTATGAACCTCGCTGAAGTCTTCTTTTTTAACTTCTTCACCTTTTCACCTTCAGTGTTCATGAGCTCCACTGAGTTCCTGCTGACTGGACGTTTTTCTGTCACGCTCTGCTGATGCGAAGGTCAGGTCGAGACCCCGTGCTGCCGAACCGAACCACATCCTTTTAATTATTTGGTTATGAGTTCACTCTGAACTTATATATGTTAAAAGAGTTGGTGGGGCATTGGTTCTAATGTCTCTCACACACACATATGTAACCTTTATACACATACACTGCCTTCAGAAAATGTTCAGACCCCCTTCAATTTTTTCAATGTTGTTATGTTACAGCCTGATACTATAATCATCCAACTTCTCAACAAGCCACACTTGTTAAAATTGAAAAGAAACTGAAATGTAACTCAGCACTTAGTTGAAAACACTTTGGCAGCATATACAGCTTTCGAGACTTTTTGGTTTTGATGCAACAAGTTTCACACATCTGGATTGGGTGAATTTCTGTCATTCTTCTAACGAAAATTTTTATTGAGGATATTTCTGTACTTTTGTCCTTTCAGCTTTTCCTCAACCCGGACCAGTTGCCCAGTCCCTGCTGCAGAAAAACACAACCACAGCATGATGCTTCTACCACCATGCTTCACTTTTGGGTTGTTTTGTGCAGGTGGTGAACAGTGCCAGATTACTAGATTGAACAAACAGTCAGTAAGGAGAATGAACATTATTGAAGGCCATGGATTGAGTAGTGAGGTGGTAGTTCGGTGGTTAAAGGCATTGGACTTTGGCTCGGGAGGTCACAAGTTCAAATCCCACCACCACCAAGCTGCTACTGCTGGGCCCTTGAGCAAAGCCCTTAACCCTCCCCTGCTCTGTGGTAAATCGCTCAGGATAAGGGTGTTAATGTAGTCACAGATGAATAAACTGGAGTTTTAATTAAATCTGGGCAGTGTTGATTGAGATTGACTGAGATTCTTCAGTTCATTTAACTGGATTATACAACAAATCAGATCAGATCAACTCAAGTAGAAAAAGCAAGAAAAACATGGAAATACAACAGTTTTTAGGGTCCAAAATTATTTTCTATGACTACCACTGGTATCAAGGATAGAAAAATATACAAAGAAAATGAAATTTTGCTCTATTAATGGTTAGAGAATTAGTTATATTAGCCGTAATGGTGTACACTCACAAAACACATAACCATCTCAGACAAAAAATAAATTCATAAATTAATATTTGAAACTAATAATCTAGAAAATAAGCAATTATCCATTCTATTTAGCGAAGGAAAGCAGGATAACAATAGTTTGCTGGGTATTTGTGAAAGCTAGCATGCCAAGTGCTCCCTCCCTCACACATCATCTTCTCAACATTAGTATATTTACTGCATGATTTACACACCCCCCTGTACCTCATTACACACTCAGAAACCTGAACGGTACACACTCGATACACGTCAAATCAAGTTGAAGAGTTTGTCAGCGTCGTATTTTTTCCCATTGAATATTGTTTAATACATGATTTTCCTCAAACACATGGGAATATACATATATTTAATTCATTTCAAAATATGTCAGTCACAATCGTGCAAATAACATCAGCATCGAGCAGCGAGAACGCAAACACTGATATAAGGGATGTTAACGCAAGAAATACATTCTAATCGTATAGATAACACAGTGCTTATTGTTCTTTGATGATTGGTTGTGTGATAATGCAGGGAAATAAAATGATGTAATCCGTTTACACATATTTAATCTATATGTGAAATACACTATATAACCTCCACTCTTCTGGGAAGATGTTACACTAGATTTTCTTGAGATTTGTGGAGATTCATTTACGGGGGAGTGTGTGTGTGGGGGGGGTGATATAGATCTATCACTTCAACATTTCAACATTCCAATGTTACCTGGTGGTCTAGTGGTTAGGATGTGGCGCTCTCACCGCTGCGGCCCGGGTTCGATCCCTGGTCAGGGAACCAAGCCCAGCCATTAGGGTTGCACAAGACAGTGCACTCTTAGTGCTGGTCCCAAGCCCAGATAAATGGGGAGGGTTGTGTTAGGAAGGGCATCCAGCGTTTGTGACAAATCAAACATGCGGATCATGAATACGGATGATCCGCTGTGGCGACCTTCTAAAGGGAGAAGCCGAAAGAAAGTCTCGTCACTTCAACATTCCAATGTAAAGCAGCTCTTCGTGTGGGCAGTATTATACTGGACCAGGTTTGGGTCTCATACAAGTATATATATAGTTCAAACTTTGTGCCAATATTTTGGGGAAGAAGCACATTAAGACTGGACAATTCAGGTATCCTGAAACTTTTGTCCATATCATGTACATGAAATTGTAAGATAAATAGATTGTATGAAAGTGAAATAATGTCTGGAGAAATTCACTAAGGTACAAATGGGGTATGCAGGGGTGTTTCCAAAATTTGCGGATTTTCGGTCCCCCACCCAAGGTTCCCGGAGAGCACTCTTCATAGAATAGCGTTTTTTTGGTGGCGTCCATTTATTGCGGTCGCTTTTAAACGTAAACACTGCAATAA